>PVJI01005633.1:0-60242 GCA_004026765.1 Micronycteris hirsuta
GCCCCTGCATTCGCTGATCGCTTTTGTCTCTGGAATCGGAGCTTGCAAGCCGCAGGCCTGGGTGCCCAATCGGGCACCTACGCCAACCGCCCCCGATTGGCTCCACTGGGTGTGCGCCCAATCCAGGAGCTCCGGGCCTGGGCTTGCCTTTCAATTCAGACTCCAATTCCTCCTGCTGGGATACCAGCCTCTGCAGATCAGTCCCCAGGTACGCACCAACCTCCGGACTGCTGGGGACCAAGGCTCTTCCAACAGACGTGCGCATCTGCTTTGGCAACTCACACACACCAATCCAGCTCCCTCCCACGGAACCTGGAGCAAACTGGGAAGCTGCTGCAACTGGATCCGCCGACCTCCCGGCTCCCCGTGAGGCCCGAGGGACCCCTTCCCTCCGAAGCAGTCTCCCTACCTGCTGATCTTTCAGTTTTATGCGCAGTCCTGGTTGCCAATCTTCCCCCACACCAGAATACAGCTGGGTGATCGCTCTGCTCCTCAGAAAATCAGCCAGATATCCCCCCAGTGGGCCGCAGGAAAGTGATCACGCTTCTTCCTTCTCTGCCGCCATCTTTCGCCCCGGGTTTTTTTTTTTTGTTTTGTTATACCTTCATGGTTTTATAACTTGCCTTTATACTGCTTCTCAGAGAAAGTCGGAATCTTAGTAAAATATAGCTAAAATAAATAATTTTGGAGACTTGTTGTTGTGGTTGTATGTTTAGGGGAGGGAGATATTCTCTAATATTTTAATTAAGTGTACCACTGCTGTGAGTGGGTGGCTCTCAGAATTATTTCTATTTCTACTCCATCTAGTATTAGAGTCCCCCCCCCACACACATACGATTACAGCTCCTTATCAGATACAGTATCAACATGAGTGGAGAAGAGTTTCTCTTCATACAGAATTGTCTTCTGGGGAAGTCCTTCTTCCACATGACTAGACTTTTTATAGGGAGAAAAATCAGAGGGTTTTACAAAGGCTATTCTTTCCTTACCCAGTTAGGGCCATTAGGGAAATTTCTTGTTGTAATGCCCTAATAAGACCTAATAGAACAAGGTTGCTTGAGGGAAAGTTGGTAAAATGTAGGGGTCCCCCTATAACTATTATACTAGTCTTCATTCACCCTCTAACATTTAGTCAAAATAACCATTTAAGTATTTCCACTAGTTATGTCACTCTGCAACTTCTGCTGCAGGTAAGTACATCTCAGGTGTTCTATGTTCCTGAATGCACTTGACTATGCATTTTGTGGTGTCAGTTTCCCTTTGAAACTCAGTTCTCTAATGGGTTCAAGAAGACTTTTTGGTTTTCAGCCAACATGGTTCAGTTGACTGGAACATCATCCCATACAACAAAGTGTTGCAAATTTGATCTTCAATCAGGGCACATACTTAGGTTTCAGGTTTGTACCTAATCAGGGTGCATACGAGAAGCAACCAATATATGTTTCTCTCTCATATCACTGTTTCTCTCTCTTCCTCTATCTCTCTTTCTAAAAATCAATAAACAGGCCCTGGCTGGTGTAGCTCAGTGGATTGAGCGCGGGCTGGGAACCAAAAGGTCCCGGTTCGATTCCCAGTCGGGGAACATGCCTGGGTTGCAGGCCAGGTCCCCTGTGAGGGCCATGTGAGAGGCAACCATACATTGCTCTTTCTCCTTCCCTTCTCCTGTCTCTAAAAATAAATAAATAAAATCTTAAAAAAAAACAATTTAAAAATCAATAAACATATCCCTGGGTAAGGATTTTTAAAAAATGTTTTTGGTTTTCATTTTTCCCCCTGCTTTTTTTCTTATAAGAATTTGGGATGATGAATTTCAAGCTCTTTATCTATTGGAGATTAAATAAAATTTTTTCTCTAATTTTAACATTTCAATATAGCAACTATGGTGGGTCTCTAATGTTTCATAATGGTTTAATTTCCTTTTGACTGCTAATATTTGTTGATTTCTGGAATGACCTTATTTTGTGGTCATTTTCTGCCTCTTCAAGTCTCCTACCCATTTCTATTGGGTTTTCAGCTTTTTTATTTTTGTATTATACAAGTTCTTTATGTGTTTTGGATATAAGACCTTTGTTATATCTTCTTCCATTCTGTAATTTATTTTTGTCCTCCACTTATGATGTTTTGGAACATCAAAGAAGTTTTTTTTTTTAATTGTGGTAAAATTTGTAAATCATTTTGGTTATGATTATTGTTTTTTGTGTCTTTTTTAAGAACACTTTTTCTACCTTCAAGTTTAAAGATTTTATGCTATGCAACCATGCAGAAGATTTATTGTCCTATTTTTATGCTGAGATCTATATTTTAACAGGAATTGACTTTGTATATATTGTGTGTTGGAGGTCAAGTGTCATTTTCTTTATTAGAATATCATAGTGTCTTATTAGTATATCTTTTTCTCGACTGTTCAAAATGTGATCTTTACCACATATATTAGATATCCTTAGAAAGTAAATACTAAAGTTATAACACAGTATTTTGGATATATTCAAAGATAATACATTCCTTGATTAATGCATTTATTATTTTGAAAATGCACAATCATTTAGATGGGTGAAAGACAAATTTGGATAATTCAGCTTCTTCTCTTTTTGTTGTTCAGTTACAGTTATCCTGCCTTTTTTCCCCATTGCTCACTCCATGCCCACCCCCAACTCTGACAGTCAGTCCCCGCCTCCCATTTTTTGCACCCGTGAGTACTCATTTGTGTTCCTTTGATTGCTCCATTCCCCTTCTTTCCCATGTTATCCTCCTCCCCCACCCCTCTGGTCACTGTCCATTTGTTCTTTATTGCCAAGTCTCTGGTTATAGTTTTCTTGCTTCCTTGTTTTGTTAATTAGGTTCCACTTATAGGTGAGATCATATGGTATTTGCTTTTCATTGGCTGGCTTATTTCACTTAGCATAGTGCTCTCCAGTTCCATCCATGCTGTTGTGAAGGGTAGGGGTTCCTTCTTTCTTTATGCTGCCTAGTATTCCATTGTGTATGTAAATGTACCATAGTTTTTTGATACACTCATTTACTGATGGGCACTTAGGTTGCTTCTAGCACTTGGCTATTTTAAATTGTGCTGCTATGAACATTGGGGTGCTTAGGTTCTTTTGAATTGGTGATTCAGTATTCTTATAGTCCCAGCAACGGGATCATTGGATCAAAAGGCAGTTCCAGTTTTAGTGTTTTTGAGGAAATTCCATACTGTTTTCCACAGTAGCTTCACCAGTCTGCGTTTCCACCAACGTTAAATTCAACTTATGTTGAAACTAGTGGCTTTAATAATGCAATAGACTTCCTTATATTGATTATGCAGTAAATACGACATTAGCAAAATATTTTTTAAATGAATTGTGGTAGTAATATGGAAGTATAAGTTCACTCTTGTAGGTGAACACTTAGAAGGCAGCTTGAAATTTGGATTAATAAACAATAGTATGCCTATTAATGCTGTTTATCAATAATTCCATTATATATCTTTATAGTTTTAATAATAATCATATTATGAATGTTTTTAATATTAATGTAACTCCATTATTACAATGGAATGGTTGACACCTCAGTCTCTTAGTCTCTTCATTTAGATTTTTTCCTTTGTCATGCAAACTTTGATGTTTCAGGCTTTCTCTTTCCAAATACTTTTTTCAATGCTGCTTGCTTAATGTTTTCAAGTGGCCCATTGGCCAAAGTAAGACACACAGTCCATTCCAGATTTAAGGGGTGGAGAAATAGGCTCCACCGTTTTATGGGAAGTGCCAGAAAATCAAATTGCAAGGGGGGTATGCATGCAGGGAAGGGGAATTTGGAGCTATTTTGGGAGATACAATATTTATATTTTAGGCATAATACTTTATAGGCACAGCGTTTGATCCATAGAAAATACTCAATAAAAGTTTGTTGCCTAACTGAACTAGTGCCTAAATGAAAGAATGAATACTATAAAAGTAGGCATTTATATTTCAAACTGAAGTGTAACTTTATATATGATTACTTTTTTTCCTCTTTTAAGACTCTCTGCCTTAGAATGGTAACATGCTTACTGTTACTTTAAGCTATGACTGTTCATTCTTATTTGAGAGTAAGAAATGCAATAAAATGCATTTATATTTTATTAAGACAAAGTGTTAAAAATAGACTCCTTAATAGACTTTTGCAGGTTAGAGCTTTTGAATATCTAAATGATGAAGAGAAAACAACTTCAGCATTTTGTTAGTAAAGGTAAAAATGGAATAAATAGTGAAAATAAGAAGATGTTTTCCCCTATAAGGGGAACGGATAGGCTGGCATATGCTTTTCTAAATGTGGAGTTGTTCAGTGCTAAGTGCAACAAGCACAATAGTAGCCATTAGATGACTCAGCTTCAAAAACACTCCTTAACTTCAGTATACAAAGTCAAGTGGTCTAGAATGAAATAGAGGCATTGAATTTGTTTTTTTTTAAACTAGGTGTCTATATGGGTTTGATTTAATAAAAACTTTTTTTTTTTTGCTTGAAAAGCCATGGCATTGGTTTTTCACATGTTCTTGATGTGAAATTAAATTAAAGAGGAAATTAAAGAAATTAAAGAGGACTGATAAATGCAACAGTTGGTTTAACAAACAATCCTCAACATTGCTCCTCAGAAAAGGTACAGGTCTTTGCAGAACTGTATTTTCAGAGGAATTCAGTTGTAATCCTCATATGTAAAGGACTAATGTCTTTAGACATACTTTTGAAAGCTGCCATGAGCATCATATTTTTTTGGTTCTATGATTGGATTTTACAGATTTGGGTATAATTAAACTAGTTTCCTACTTCACCCTGCAGTTTTAATTGCTTCTCTCTTTTCTGTTATTCATTAACTCATCTGCCTAGAGGTCAAAATGGGACCAGTTACTAATCAAGGCCAATGGCAATGATAACTACATCAGGCACCGTGTTTCATCTGTCAAAGGGCATCTATCACTCTTCTCCTTGTCAAAAAGAAAATTAAATTAGACAAATGAAAATCTCTATATTTGCCCTGATTAAAGGCCTAAGTCTACCTTAGGCATTGCCTGACATGATTTGGACTTCTGAGAGACTCAATGGTCTTATAACATCATTTGGAGAGAGTGTGACTGTCTCCCTGGGTCATTATTCTTCAGATTCACTTATTTTTATGGACTATAGGGTAGATAATCTAGATATCCTTTGGGGTACTAATTAAGAATAGTATCCAAAATTAATCAACAGATTCACTAGGGCAAAGGGGAGCTGTCTGAAGACCTTGAGATATAACATGCTTCTGGCACAGAGAAATGTGCCTTCAGCTATTGACAAAAAGCTAACAAGTGCACAGATACTAATGTGACATAAAAATTCATATATGTATGTAAGTATACACTCATTGTTCTTGGCAGCTTGTCAACTTTAATTACAAAGGTTGATTTTCTATTTGGCATATATTAAGATCATAGATGTTGGCCATTTGAAAAGCATCATATAGTCAAGGTCTTGGAAGAATGACATAAGAAAGCAATGGATAAATTATATGGTTAAAGTCCACACTCAGCACAAAAATCCTTGCATGGTAAAGGATTGCATGGAATTGTAAAAATTTTGTCATCCTTTCAAAGTAGTATATACTTTATCTACAACAAAATACTATTAATAGATGAAAACCTTGATTAAGAAGGTACATTTTCCCATCACATTGTGCATTATCCTCTTTTAGAGTTTATTACTTTATTATAATGTATTTATATCTGGTATTAAAGATTTTTGTACAACTTTATGCCAAAATAACCTTTTTATTAAATCGTGAGGTTTGAACACACTAAAAATTGAGTAACTTCAAACTTTTAACTTTAACAAAAGTTTTTATTTTTCTCCCAACTTATAGAATCAGGTATCTCTTTATAGTGCTTATTTAATTTTAAAAAATCATGGTATCTCTCAACTCTCTGTTGTTAACCTCCTACCTCATAGTTTATTGTCTTTGCCAAATCAAAGGTGATGCCACATTTTCAACATCTTTTCCAAGGCTGAGAGTTTAGAGACACCTGCTTTACCATTCTAAATACTATTTATCATATGGGAGACTCAGAGTGTTTATATTCTCTAAAGATAGGTGTGCCTTTATAGCCTTGTATTGCCTACAACAGGCAAGAGATGAAGAAGCTGCTTATTAGCCCCACTGAGTAATGTTTGGATCCTGGACTATCCATATCGACCCTGAAGTTTGGTCTGATTCTGGTATTGGTAGAATTTACAAAGCAATATGACTACAACTTTCAAATTGGTGAGATTGTTTTATTACAAAAAGTATCTTCTGCCAAATTAATACCTTATCTTAGGTTTCCCAAAAAATGAAAGAAAAACAATTTAAAGTAAATCTTTCTTTGTACTTTCTTGGGGTAATCAGACATGTATTCTCAGACCTAAATTGCATATATTAACACTTTAATTTAATATTGCCTATCCAAAGATGATTACATAATTTATATCTAATAGACAATAACTACTTAAAGCCTATAAAATACTATGACTTAATTGTGTATATCAAGATTGTTCTACCAAAGTGCATTTCTTAACTAAAATTTTTATTTAATCGTACTCATATTTGTAAAACAACTTTACGTGTTATGACTTAGTGTCAAAAACTTGTTATTGAAAAGGTATTGGTCATTTAAATTTATGCAAGAGACAAAAATTTCAATGATCAATTTAAAGGACACATTACAGCTCTGGCTGGTGTAGCTCAGTGGATTGAGCGCGGGCTGGGAACCAAAGTGTCACCAGTTTGATTCTCAGTCAGGGCATATGCCTGGGTTGCGGGCCAGGTCCCCAGTGAGGGCCATGTGAGAGGCAACCATACATTGCTATTTCTCTCCCTCTCTGTCTCCCTCCTTTCGCCCTCTCTAAAAATAAATAAAATAAAAAAAAGGACACATTACAATTTGTTTTTTCTTTGATTTTTGACTAGTGACATAAAGATAAAGCTTAAATGCAAAAGGAGCTTTCAAAACTTTATAAAATATGTTTAATGTTGGCAACAAATTTAATTTATTAAAAATATTGATATTTGCTTCAACTACTTCTTGAGTTAATTGATAGTTTAATGGCCTTTTAACTATTTTGCCCAAAGACTATGCTCAAACTTGGTGAGATTGTTCTCTTGGTGAGAACTTGTAGTTCTTTTTACCTTCACTTTGAAAAAGAATTCAGTCTGACTAAGCACATTATCTTTAAAATGAGAACTTTTCATCTGTCTATTTCAATGTATAGTCTTACACCCAGACTAAACATACCCAAATTTCTTTTATCTCACATTTTCCTTCAATCAACAAATATTTACAGACTTTGTATATACTTTCATGGAAATTGCATTCTCTCTAGCACATTATTTTCCTGTACAATATGCATTATCATTTTAAAAATATCTTTTAGTGTCAAATAGATGGTCATAAGGAAAGTGTAGATATGTTTTTGAGTCCTGTAGCAGATACATTTTTGTGATCCATTTAACCAAAACAAAGTCATTGTTCATTAGGTCAACCTTATCATTTTTTTAAAGATTTTATTTATTTATTTTAGAGAGAGGGTACGGGAGGGAAACAGAGAGGGAGAGAAACAGCAATGTATGGTTGCCTCTCACATGGCCCTCACTGGGGACCTGGCCTGCAACCCAGGCATGTGCCCTGATGGGGGATCAAACTGGGACCCTCTGGTTCCCAGCCCGTGCTCAATCCACTGAGCTACACCAGCCAGGGCTTCATTTTTACATTTTCTAGTTATTTAGTCTCCATCTGAGACCACTTTTTGGATAATGGATGGAGGGGAGCAGACAATGACATCTATTGCCAAAGGTAGTGGGGTGATATTCACCACCTTGGATATATCTTTATAACTCTGAGTGGAGTAAGTTGCCTCTTTTTGGAACTATAAGTTATGACTATAAAAAAGTAAGTACCTGACCAATTGTGTGCAATAATTCAAAATCCATATAACCAATGAGAAGTAAATAAATAAGATGGAGGCATAGATAAACACAGCTTGCCTCCTCGCACAACCACAGCTAAATTACAGAACAAATATCACTGAGAAATGCCAGAAAATCAAGCTGTATGAGAGTCCAACAACTAAATAATTAAAGAAACCTTATTTATCCAGACAGATAGAAGGGATGGAGGGGTAGAGACACAGAGATGCGGAATGGGCTGGTCTCAAACCCATGTGTGGTGGATATGTAATGGAGGAATATTTGGGGAGCAAGGGATGCCAGCCCTACATCAGACAACACAGCCCAGGGTTCAGTGCCAGGAAGATAAGTCCCCATAACTTCTGGCTGTAAAAATCAGTGGGGGTTGAGTTAGAAGAAACTGCAGGATTCTCAGACATCTCTTCTTGGACGGCCCTGCATGCGGACTTAGACTAACTCTCTCTGAGCTCCAGCACAGAGGCATCATTTTGAAGGGGACCAGTGGTATATGGGGAGGAACTGAAGTGTCTGGCATCAGGGTGAGAGCTGGGGGAGAGCTTTCTCCCAGACAGAACTACAGACAGCAGACACTGTTCCTTTCCAGAGCCCTCCACCACACAGAGCCACAGTGTGGTGGCACCATCTCTGAGTCTTCATCAACCTGGCTCACACGGCAAGTTCCACCCTGACAATTAGCTAAGGCTCTGCTCCAGCAAACTAACAGGCCCAACCAAGCCTGCGATAGTAGCTTTTCTATATGAAGGACTGGGCTGGCTAGGCACAGGCTTCAGACCTTCCTAACTCTACTCAATCAAGCAACAGCTGGGACTAGCCCCCGTACCTCTTGCTGAGTAGCCTGAGGCCTGGCACTAGCATTAGCCACCTCCAGATTACTTTATAGCTTACACCAAGGGGCCCCAGAAAGAACACAGGTGGAGGCTGACCTTGGCCTATACCACCTGGGAAACATCAGAGCCTGCTCACCAGAAGACAGTTGCACACAACATCAGAGCATCACTAAACAACCTCCACAAGCCACAGAAGGAGTTGGTTACTGGCCAGGGGTCACAGCCAGTACTACCAGCCATCTGGACTGGATAAATCCCTCCCATTGATGTACTGACAATAATCAAGACCCAGATACAACAGGAGGGAATACTTGTCCAAATGAAGGATGCACCCCAGCTTGGGGGAATGGGGAGGCTGTGCCACTGGACCCTACAGGACACCTACTACATGAGTCCATGCTACCAAGACACAGAGCCAAAGTAGCTCTACCTAATACATAGAAATAAACACAAGGAGGCTGTCAAAATGAGAAGACAAAGAAATAGTGTCTAAATGAAAGAATAAAACTCTGGAAAAATAACTGAACAGAATAGAAATAAGCAATCTAACAGATGCAGAGTTAAAAACACTGGTTTTAAGGATGCTCAAGAAGCTCAGCGGTTATTTCAAAAGCATAAAAATAATCTAATCAGAAATTAAGGGGACACTAATTGAAATAAAGAACAATTTACAGGGAATCAACAGTGTAATAGATGAAGCTGAGAGTGAAATCAATGATTTGGAACATAAAGAAGAAAAAGAAATCCAGTAAGTACTGCAATAATAAAAAAACTAAAGATAGTGTTAAGGAGCCTCTGGGACAACTTCAAGCATTCCAACATTCTCATCACAGGAGTGCCAGAAGGAGAAGAGAAAGAGAAAGAAATTGGGAACTTTTTGAAAAAATAATAAAAGAAAACTTCCCTAATTTAGTGAAGGAAATAGATATACAAATTCAGGAAGCCTAGAGAGTCCCAAACAAGTTTAACCCAAAGAGGCCACACCAAGACAAACAACATAATTAAAATACCCAAGATTAAAGATAGAGAATCCTAACAGCAGCAACAATAAAGCAGATAATTACCTGCAAAAGATTTCCCATAAGACTGTCAGTTGATTTCTCAAAAGAAACTTTGCAAGATAGAAGGAACTGGCAAGAAGTTTTCAAAGTGATGAAAAGCAAGAACATACAACTTAGATTATTCTATCCAGCAAAGCCATTATTTAGAATTGAAGGGCAGATAAAGTGCTGCCCAGACAAAGTAAAGCTAAATAAATTCATCATCACCAAATAATTATTATATGAAACATCAAAGGGTCTTATTGAAGAAAATGAAGATTAAAACTATGAACATTAAAATGGCAATAGATATATAACTATCAACAATTGAATCTAAAAAAACAAACTAAGCAAACTAGTAGAACAGAAAGAAAATCAGAGATATGGAGAACAATGGGGTGGTGGCCAATTGGGAGGAGGTTCTGGTGGAATGGGGGAAAAGATGAAGGGATTAAGAAGTACAAACTGGTAGTTAAAGAATAGGCAGGGGAATGTTAAAAGCAAGTATGGGAAATGGAATACCAAAGAACTTACATGCGTGACCCATGGACATGAACAAAGGAGTGGGGATTCCTGGAGGGTATGGGGGAGTTCCAGGTGGAGGACAACAAAACAGGCCAAACTGGGAGAGCTATAATAGCATAATCAATAAAATAAATTAATTAAAAAAGGAGTAGATAAAAAGCATGTAAACTAGAAACCAATACATAAGAGCTAATGGCACACCATGAAATATACAACAGGTTATCTATTGTGTTGACTACAATCCCTCATATGTATATTACTACCTGGGTTGCCCGAGTTGGCCAAAATAAGCCTCTTGGAATTGAAATGTTGAGATGTTACAGGACCCATGACTTGGTCCAAAAAAATGGCCACCAACTGTCATTTGAGGAGGGTTAATTTTGTTTATTATAGACCTTTCTTTTGCTAAGTGGACGTGCCATACTGAGATGAAGAGAGGAAGAGGCTTTCCCCATGCAGTGTTAAGTACATCCTCTAAATAAATTCTTAAGAATTACTTAAATTTACTGTTAGAATTCCATAAGGCCCAAGACTTTATACATTTTCACATCTTCTGTCTTGTTCAAATAAATATTTGAACTTTTCTTTGGGAGTTTCTCTGAGAGTTGGTTGTGCATTATTAAAAATATTACCACTGTAACAAATATGTTTTTGAAATTTTATTTATTTATTTTTAGAGAGGGGGATGGGAGGGTGAAAGAGAGGGAGAGAAACATCAATGTGTGGTTGCCTCTCATGTGCCCCCTACTGGGGAGCTGTACCACAACCCAGGATGTGCCCTGCCTGGGAATCGAACCAGCAATTCTTTGGTTCACAGGCTGGCACTCAATCTACTGAGCCACACCAGCCAATGCATTGTAACAAATATTTTTTAGTGTGAGTTAAATTCATTTAAAATTTGTTTTAAAGAGTAAGATGTCATTTGATCTTTGTAAATTAATTGAATGGCAAAGCTAACTGCTTCTTTTCTGGGTCAAAAATATGGGGTAACTATGGCATAAGAAGACTTACTGGTATATAAAGCCACTTCCAAAAAATTAAGGGTTTCAAAATTTCAAAGCAAAAGTATTATTAGAGTAAGTGTATGGTCTACCAAGTTTTAAGTTAGGTCACTATTTACTTTGGTTACAGGTTCTATTTGCTTGATTTCAAATGCCATTATATTTTATTATGACATTTTGTACTTGTAGTGAATTTTTTTCCTATAAAGTAAATCTCATAGGCGATCTCTTACATTCCATAAAATAGTTACACAAGGCTTTGCCTTAAGCTTTTTGATCAATAATCTACTAAGATAAAGAATAATTTTGAAGAAATAATTTTAGAAATCATTTTATAAAGATAGTATTTTAAATACTACATTACTCTAAGAAATAGAATAATCTGAAAATACAAATGGAATTTTAAAAAGGTTAGACATACTCATTAATCAAAGATGTTTATTGTGCCTTAATCCATGGCACTTTTTAGTATTTCTTTTAGCATAAAACCTATTGAATATACATTTTCTATTTATATTTTCATAGTAGTCTGAGGGGAAATGACTAATATTTTCTGTAGCTGAAGTAATGAAAACTTAGCAAACTTATCTTTCCCTGACCTTCAGAGAAAAGAAACTGGACACAAAAAACTGTGCTCCCTTCCCTTTCACTCTTGCTCAAAACAGTGAATTTTTAAAGACAATCTGAAGCACTAAAGTGCTTTAGCAATACATTAACCCCAGGCTACAAATTTTCACCTAGTTAGCCTTGAAGATTCACCCTTTATTTTGGAGCACATGTGATTATATATAATTGAATGGACATAAATATATTTTTATTTTAGATGATATTTTTATTTAGATGATATGATATTCACATAGTACATAATGCTATATAGCATATATAATATAACATAATATTTTCTTGTTATATGAAATAACAACTATAAAGGTAAACAAATGTTCCCAAATATACACTCACAAATCATTGTACTGGTAAAACTTGATAAAAATGAGAAAATGAAAACAATGTTATCAAAATTGTTTTTTAACTTTTATATTGTATTTTTCCCATAACCATTTATTCCTCTTATAGCCTCTTCAACCTCCACCCATCATCCCCTCCCCACAGTCACCACACCATTGTCCATGTGCATGAGTCCTTTCCCTTTTTTGCTCAACCCATCCACACCTAACCTCTCAACCAGAGCTGTCATCCTGCTATCAATGAGCCTGTCTTTATTTTCCTTGTTTGTTCAGTGTATTCATTAGATTCCACATATGAGTGAAATTAGATTGTATTTGTTTTTCTCTGACTGGCTTATTTCACTTAGCATAATGTTCTCCAGTTCCATTCATGTTGTCGCAAAAGGTAAAATTTTCTTCTTTTGCCTTGGCTGGTGTAGCTCAGTGGATTGAGAGTGGGCTGCAAACCAAAGGGTTGTCGGTTCGATTCCCAGTCAGGGCACATGCCCGGGTTGCAGACCAGGTCCCCAGTGGGGGCCATGTGAGATGCAACCACACATTGATGCTTCTCCCCATCTCTTTCTCCCTCCATTCCTTTCTGTCTAAAAATAAATAAATACAATCTTAAAAAATTTTTTTTTTAAATAAAAAAAAATTAAAAGTCCTTACTTCTTTAAAAAAAAGTCTTCTTTTTTATGGCCAAGTAGTAGTCTATTGTGTTAATGTACCACAGCTTTTTAATCCACTTATATACTAATGGAAACTTGGCTTGCTTCCAAATCTTGGCAATTGTAAATAACGCTGCAATAAACATAGGGGAGCTTATGTTATTTTGAATTAGTGTTTTTGCTTCCTTTGGATATATTCCCAGTTGTGAAATAGGTGGGACAAAAGGCAGTTCCATTTTTAATTTTTTGAGGTATCTCTATACTGCTTTCCACAGTGGCTGCAACAACCTGCCTTCCCACCAATAGTGCAAAAGGGTTCTCCTTTCTTCACATCCTCACCAGCACTTGTTTTTTTATTGATTTATTGATGATAGCCATTCTGAATGGTGTGAGGTAATATCTCATTATGGTTTTAATTTGCATTTCTCTAATGATTAGTGATATTGAGCATCTTTTCATATATCTACTGGCCATCTGTATACCTTTGTTCAAGAAGTGTCTATTCAGGTCTTTTGCAAATTTTTAATTGAGTTGTTTTTATTTTTGGTGTTGAGTTTTGTAAGTTCTTTATAAATTTTGGATATTAACCCCTTATTTGATTTATTGGTGAATATGTTCTCCCATTCTGTGGATTGCTTTTTTTATTTTGTTAATGTTTTCCTTTGTTGTGTAAAATTTTTTTGGTTTGATGTATTCTTAATTTTTTTTCCTTTTGTTGCACTTACCTAAGGAGATAGATCAGAAAAAAAATATTTCTATGAGCAATGTCCAAGATTTTACTGCCTATGTTTTCTTCTAGGATTTTTATGGTTTCAGGTCTAATATTAAATTATTTAATCCATTTTGAGTTTATTTTTGTGCATGGTGTAGTTTCATTTTTCTGCACACATCCATCCATTTCTCCCAACACTGTTCATTGAATTAACTACCTTTAGCCCATTGTATGTGCTTGTTTCCTCTGTCAAATATTAATTGACTATAAAAGCATGGGTTTCTTTCTGGGCTCTCTATTCTGTTCTATTGATAGCTTTATATGTTGGCCCTTTTGGAGGCTCTCTGAGTCTCTAGCCGTCTCTCCCTAGCAGACAGAAATCCCATGGCTTTTCATAGCCAGATACAATTTGGGTTCGTATTCTGGTTCTGGTACTCCAGGCTGGAGAACCAAGCTTGGGATTTAGAGCCCACACTTATTAAAAGTAACCCCCTGGCCACTGAAACTTCCCTCCAGAACTTCAGTGGTTGTCTATGGGAGCCCAGTCAGCTCTCTTGTGCCTTCACAATTTCTACCAGTCTTGATGTGGTGAAATGGTCTCTTCTGTCTTTCCTTGATTGTAAGGTTTCTCCCCAACTAGTTTTCAGTTGGTTATTCAGGGTGATTTTTCTATAATTTAGTTGTAATTCCAGTTTGGCCCTGGGATGAGGTTAGTGCAGCTTCCAGCTTCTCCACCGTAATCTTGAATCTCCAAAAATTCTCAAGAGAAGTCCTCAACTTTCTTTTAGTTATTTATTCATAATAAACTAAATATATAAGGAAATGTTTCTAAAATAAATCAAATGATCAATCCTACATTAACCTAAATGTTTAAATTCTTCAAATAAAAACTGTGTTTGGCTTAGCATGGGTCTAACACAGGAATAGAATTGTGATATAATGAAGAATCTAGGGTGTTTTGTTATCATGAATGAGGTATCTGGATAGTCAAATATGGAATGGAAAGTTTTGAAAAAATTAATATCTCAATGATGGCAAATGTGTCTTAAAGCTGACTTAAATTCCTTTTAAAAATGACTTAGACAAATTTTTACGTGCCTATCTTTTTAACTTAAGTAATAAAAAAAGAACAGTATGAATTAGAGTGAGAAGTGCATATATACTTCTGGATTATTTTGAAAACATGACCATGAAATAATTTTAATCTGAGTTAAACCATGGAGAGTTTTCCCACAATTGCACTATTGTGCATATACATACATATATAATCTATGTTCTCACACCAAATGCATTCATAATAAAAAATGGTTTAAATTATTTTCACTAAGTGAGAAATGTGCCTTATAAACCCCTATGGCTTGCCTATACACTATTAGTAATATCTCTTCAACATATACACTTATTTCTAAGGCAGTCTATTGCTTGAAATAAGTAATTTATGCACCCCATAATTTAGATCCATGAATTCTGTATATTTACATTAAATCATGAGCACTTGATAATGAAATTGCATTTTAAAAATTCAACAAAGTTGGATGCTTAAATGTTTGCCTTGATATTTGTCATGTATTTAGATTTTTAGTGGGAGTAAGACCATCGTAATGCTTTTTAAAAAAAGTTACTTTATTGTTTTTCAATTAGAGTTGTCTGCATTCTCTCCCCTCCCCTTCCCCTAACCCCTCCAACCCCACCTCCATTCCCTGCCTCCCTCCTCCCCCTTGGTTCTGTCCATGTGTCCTCTGTTGTGGTTCCTGAAGACCCTTCTCCCCATTTTCCCCTCCCTACTCCCCTCTGGCCACTGTCAGACTGTTGTTAATTTCAATTTCTCTGGTTATCTTTTTCTTGCTTTTTTCTTTTGTTGATTATGTTCCAGTTAAAGGTGAGATCATATGGTATTTGTCCCTCACTGCCTGGCCTACTTCACTTAGCATAACGCTCTCCAGTTCCATCCATGCTGTTGCAAAGGGTAGGAGCTCCTTCTTCCTTTCTGCTGCATAGAACTCCATTGTGTAAATGTACCATAGTTTCTTGATCCATTCATTTGTAGATGGACACTTAGGTTGTTTCCAGCACTTGGCTATTGTGAATTGTGCTGCTATGAACATTGGAGTGCATAGGTTCCTTTGAATTAGTGTTTCAGGGCTCTTAGGGTATAATCCCAGTAGTAGAATTGCTGGGTCAAAAGGCAGTTCCATTTTCATTTTTCTGAGGAAGTTCCATACTGTTTTCCACAATGGCTGCACGAGTCTGCATTCCCACCAGCAGTACAGTAGGGTTCCCTTTTCTCCACATCCCCTCCAACAGTTATCTGTTGCTTTGTTGATGATGGCCATTCTGACTGGTGTGAGGTGGTATCTCATTGTGGTTTTAATTTGCATCTCTCTGATAGCTAATGATGTTGAGCAGCTTTTCATATCTCTCTGGGCCCTCTGTATGTCCTCATCGAGAAGTGTCTGTTCATGTCTTTTGCCCATTTTTTAATTGGGTTTTTTGTCTTCCTGGAGTGGAGTCGTATGAGTTCTTTATATATTTTGGAGATCAAACCCTTGTCTGGAGTATCATTGGCAATTATGTTTTACCATACAGTTGGTTCTCTTTTTATTTTAATACTGTTTTCTTTAGCCCCACAGAAGCTCTTTATTTTGATAAGATCCCATTTGTTTATTTTTTCCTTTATGTCCCTTGCTCTAGGTAATATATCATTGAAGATGTTGCTGTGCGGAACATCTGACATTTTCCTACCGATGTTTTCCTCTAGGAATGTTATGGTGTCACGACTTACATTTAAGTCTTTTATCCACCTTGAATTTATTTGTGTGTATGGTGTAAGTTGGTGCTCATTTCATTTTTTTGCATGTAGCTGTCCAGATTTCCCAACACCATTTGTTGAATAGGCTATTTTTATTTCATTTTATGCTTCTGCCCCCTTTGTTGAAGATTAATTGCCCATAGAAACTTGGGTTTATTTCTGGGCTCTCTATTCTGTTCCATTGGTCTATCTGACTGTTTTTATGCCAGTACCAAGCTGTTTTGATTACAGTGGTCTTGTAATACAGTTTGATATCAGGAATTATGATCCATTCTGCTTTGCTCTTCTTTCTCAAAATTGCAGCTGATATTTGGGCTCGTTTATGGTTCCATATAAATTTTTGAAGTGTTTGTTCTATATCTGTGAAATATGCCATTGGTGCTTTGATAGGGATTGCATTGAATCTATAAATTGCTTTGGGTACTATGGATGTTTTGATGATGTTTATTCTTTCAATCCATGAGCATGGTATATGTTTCCATTTGTTTGTGTCCTCCAAGAGTTTCAGTGTTGTGTAGTTTTCTGAGTACAGGTCTTTTACCTCCTTGGTTAGGTTTATTCCTAGGTATTTTTGTTGTTGTTGTTGCTATATCAAATGGGATTTTTTTCCTGAGTTCTGCTTCTGCTGATTCACTGTTGGTATCCAAAAATGCCTTTGATTTCTGGATATTGACTTTGTATCCCACTGCTTTGCAAATTCAATTATTAGGTTGAGTAGTTTTTTGGCGGAATCTATAGAATTTTCTAAGTATACTATCATGTCGTCTGCAAACAATGACAGTTTTGTTTCCTCCTTTCCAATTTGGATGCCTTTTATTTCCTTTTCTTGTCTGATTGCTGTGGCTAAAACTTCCAGCACTATGTTGAGTAGAAGTGGTGATAGTGGACAACTTTTTCTTGTTCCTGATCTTAGTGGGAAATATTTTAATTTTTGCCCATTGAGTACAATGTTGGTTGTAGGTTTCTCATATATGACCTTTATGATGTGGAGAAATGCTCCCTCTATTCCAACTTTGCTGAGTGTTTTTATCATCAATGGATGCTGTACCTTATCAAATGTTTTTTCTGCATCTATTGATATGATCATGCGATTTTTGTCTTTTGTTTTGTTTATGTATTTGTTTTGTCTTTTGTATCATGTTTATTGTTTTGTGAATATTGTACCATCCTTGCATCCCTGGGATGAATCCCACTTAGTCATGGTGTATGATCTTTTTGATGTAGTGATGGATGCAGTTTGCCAATATTTTGTTGAGAATTTTAGCGTCAATGTTCATCAGTGATATTGGCCTGAAGTTTTCTTTCTTTGCTTTGCCTTTATCTGGTTTTGGGATTATGATGATGCTGTCTTCATAAAACGATTTTGGGAGTCTTCCATCATTTTGGATTTTTTGGAATAGTCTGTGAAGGATAGGTGTTAGTTCTTCCTTGAATGCTTTGTAGAATTCTCCTGTGATACCATCTGGTCCAGGGCTTTTGTGTGTTGGAAGTTTTTGGATTACTGCTTCAATTTCATCTGCTGTTATTGGTTGGTTCAGGCTTTCTGCTTCTTCTTTATTAAGTTTTGGAAGATTATATTTTTCTAAAAATGTGTGCATTTCACCTAGGTTTTCATATTTCTTGGCACACAGTTCTTCATAGTAGTGTCTTACAATCCTTTGTATTTCTGTGGCATCAGTTGTAATATCTCCTCTTTCATATCTGATTGTGTTTATTTGGGTCCTCTCTCTTTTTTTCATGATGAGCCTGCTTAAAGACTGGTCTATTTTGTTTATCTCTTCAAAGAACCAGCTCCTGGATTCATTGCTCCTTAGAATTGTGCTTTTAGTCTCTATGTCATTTAATTCTGCTCTGATCTTGGTTGTTTCTTTCCTTCTACTTGTTCTGGGTTGTCTTTGTTGTTGTTCCTTGAGTTCTTGTGTTGCAGAAAGATAACTCACACGCGGTAGAAATGACGGAGCCTAACCCTTTATTATGTGTGTGGACCCAGAGGAGAGGGACTCCAAATTCTGAGCCCCGAACTCTGACCTTCTGGGGTTTAAGTAGTCCCGGACTTCCTGCCTACGTGGTGAAGCGAGGTTACAGAAGCCCAATGCGGAAGTTAGGTCTAGCTATCTTATATGGTGAAAACAAAGAACAAAGCACAGGAGCTTAATACGGATGTTACAAAGTACAGAGGCTTAACAGGGAGGTTGCCTGTCACATTCCCCGCTTTGATGCTAAACAGTACTGGTGTCTGTTCTAGCATCAGTGTCACAGTCCACATCTTCACCCTCCATCTGGGTCAGCTGTAATCTTTGGTAGTGGTGTCTCTAGAGAGAAAGGATCTTGGCGGTAGCCCTTTGGGTCACTGCGGCTTCTATTTGTTGCACTACCGTGTGCAGCAAGCAGGGCCCTATGGTTAGTGCGAGGAAAAGGATGAAAAGGGGGCCTAAGATAGGGGCTAACATAGGGAATAGCACCGATTGCCACCAGGAGTGGTCTTCAGTGGGAGAGCTGATGCTCCCTAATCTCCGGCAAATGTCTTTTAGTTTACTGATGTTTTCTTCTACTATTCCACTTTCATTAACATAGTAGCAGCACTCTTCCTGGAGGAAAAGGCAGGTTCCCCCCTTTTCTTCGGTGAGTAAGTCTAATGCCCACTGGTTCTGTTGGGCCACCTGAGCTAGGGAAGTTATTTGTCTCTGCTTGAGGCCATGGATAGCGCAGAGGTGTCCATGGCCTGGTTTAACTCTTCCCAAAGCTCCTTGGTGGATTGGAGGCTGACTGCTAGTCCTGTATTCCCCAGTCCTGTCCCAATGACTGAGGTTGCGATGCTTAACCTGACTAGTACAGGGAGGAAAACTGCTCGCTTATGATATTTTCGGGTGAGCAGGGTACTTAACTCACCCGTCCAGTATAAGATGAGCTGGGGAGCTAAGGCCATGGGATAGCAAGGGGTTGGGATACTTTTCTTTACCGACCGGTAGAGAGTCTCGTTACACCAAAAGAAAGTTCCCAGTGGACTGGTGATGGATCCGGAGGATGGCAGCGTCTGATTGCAGGAACTGAGTGGTCTGTAGCACTCCGGCGCTCTGGCAGATGGGTCCTGGAATAAGGGAACACCTTGGAGAGAACTGGGTGCTGGGTCTGGGTTTGAGAAACAGCGAAGGGTTGTTGAAGTGGAACCACAGTCAGTGGTGGCCTGTTAAGATATGAACATAAGAAACAGTTATTGTAATTGCTTGGGCTGGTTAGATTAAGTAGCTGCGCTCCTTGCTGTATCAGTTTTATCCAGGAAAAAAGCCCTACTGGCTCTTGATTATCTAATTTCTTAGACAGAGCTTTTTCTTATTCTTCTACGACTGAATGGATATGATAGATAGTATTTAGACTGGGGTTCTGCATTTCTTGGGCTTTGTATATAAATATGTCTCTGACTGGCCCTGAATGCCACATATTAACATAGATTTTTCCTCAGACTCCAGTGTCCCAATCTTTGCTATCAGGGTCTATTATGGGAATTTTTAGCTCCTTTCCCATCTCAGTGGAGTGGTGGCGACAGTGCCCGTAAGTGCATCTGCCATATACCTCAGGTTTCCAGTCGCAACCTTCGTAGAAAGAATAAAGGCACTGATCCCTGGTCAAGCACACTGCAGGGTGTGCTGTTTGTACTTTGTTTGCACTTTGTGCTGTTTCCCCTTTGAGGCTTTTGAGACTGGAGGTGGGAATGGTGAGGGTCATTTGACCTCTGCATCTGGCTTCATGACAAGGCATGATGCCTACAGTGTGTGTTACTATATTATTGTCTCTGGTATAGGTCTCTCTGCCATAAAACTTCCATACATAAGGCTGTTCTACGGCTGTTCCTGTGGCAATCTATAGGCACAGTAGTATCCATCTCATGATGCTACTCTGCGACCTTCCAAGTGTCCTGGGCTCCTGAGGCCTTGGGTCGCCGCTGCAACTTTAAGGAAGGAACTTGCTGCTCGGTGGCTCCCTCTTCTAGTCCCTCTGGCTCTGCAGCTGCTTTCACTGGTGAGTGGTGGATCCACAGTGTGATACTTGCAACTTTTAGGGCAGTGGGCATGGTTAAAAGTACTAAGTGGGGGCCCGTCCATACAGGTTGGAGGGGTTCCTTTTTCCAGTCTTTTACCCATATGTATTGCCCTGGATGGTGTGGGTGCGCCAGCCCCTCTCCGGGTTTAGGTTCAAACCCTAATTTGGCTTCTCCTATCTGATCTAATGCCTTCTCCAGCTGTTCTAGGTATCTCCTTTGTCCTATCTCCCCTTTTACTGGCAAATTGCTGGGTCCCGTTATTCTTGCTATTGGGGTGGGCCTTCCATATACTAATTCATAGTGGGTATACCCTGCCTGATTTGGGGTATTTCTTATTCAGAGCAAGGCTATTGGCAACAAGTCTGTCCAGGGTAATCCGGTTTCTTGGCAGAATTTTGCCAGGGTTTCTTTCAGTGTTCTATTCATTCTTTCTACCTTCCCTGAGCTTTGGGGCCGGTATGCAGTATGCAACTTCCACTTTATGTTCAATAGTCTTGCTAAATCCTGCACCACCTGGGAAACGAAAGCTGGTCTGTTGTCGCTCCCTAGGCTCAGGGGTAGCCCGTGTCAGGGAATTATTTCTCTTAGTAGAGCTTTGGCTACTTCCCTGGCCTTTTCAGTCCTGGTGGGGAAGGCCTCGACCCAACCTGAGAAGGTGCATATGAGGACAAGCAGGTACTTATATCCCGGCTTGGTTTGACTTCAGTGAAATCCACCTGCAGGTCTTCCAGAGGTTGGGTCCCCTGGTGCTGTATTCCCGGCGGTATGCGATTATTTCCTGCTGCGTTGTTCTTGGTGCAAGTTACACATCTGGCTGCAATGCTGGCACATAGTGAGGCGAGGTTGGGTATGTAGAGGTACTTTTGGAGCAGGTTTTCTAGGGCTGTTTTCCCTAGATGGGTCAAGGTGTGACAATTCTGGACCACCTGCGCCGCCTGACCCTGGGGCACATGAACTCGTCCGTCCGGGAGCCTCCGCAGGCCCTCTGATGTTTTGGATGCTTGAGTCTGCCTGGCCCATTCTTCTTCGGCTGGTTGGTAGTCTTGGGTGCTCAAAGGGGAGCTGATCAATGGGCTCACTATTGCCTTTGGAGAGTCCTGTCTCTTAGCGGCAGCTTTTGCAGCTTGATCCGTGAGTCGGTTCCCTATGGCCTCCTCTGTGTTGCCTTTAGTGTGTCCCTGGCAGTGCATTACTGCTACCTGAGCTGGACTCCATACAGCTTCTAGGAGTCGGAGGATTTCAGTTTTGTTCTTAATTTCTTTTACTTCAGCAGTCAGTAGTCCTCTTTCTCTATATATGGCCCCATGTATGTGGAGGGTGGCAAAAGCATACTTGGAGTCAGTTATATGTTGACCTTTTTTCCCTTGCTTAGTTCCAGGGCTTGAATGAGGGCATAAAGTTCTGCCCTTTGGGCCGACCACCCAGAGGGCAGGGGCTCTGCTTCGAGGACCTGGTCTTTCGTAGTTACTATGTACCTGGCAATCGGCTTCCCCTTCTCAGTTATGGTACTGCTCCCGTCGGTGTACAGGTTGAGGTCCCCCCGAGCCAATGGCTGGTCTCTCAAATCTGGCCGGCTGGCATATATTTGATCTGTAATCTCCTCACAACTGTGGTCGGGTTCCCCAGTTTCTGCAGGTAAGAAGGTGGCTGGATTGATCTTTCACACTATCTTCAGATGTACTTGGGGGTTTTCCTGCAGCAACCCCTGGTACTGGGTAAGCCATGGGTTGGACAGCCACCGATGTCCCTGCCCTTCGAGGAGGCTGTGCACAGCATGCGGCACATATAAGCTAATTTCCTGCCCCAAGGTGAGTTTGTCAGCTTCTTGGAGGAGGGAAACAGCAGCCGCTATGGCCCGCAAGCAGGGAGGCCATCCAGCTGCCACGTTATCCAGTTGCTTGGAGAGGTAGGCTACAGGGCATTGCCATGGTCCAACTTCTTGAGTCAGGACTCCTAAGGCAACTTTCTCCTTTTCATGGACATAGAGGGAGAATGGCTTATCGGGGTTGGGTAAGCCGAGGGCCGGGGCGCTGACCAGGAGCTCTTTTATCCTCTCAAAAGCACCCTGTTGCTCCATTCCCCAGTTAAATGGAGCAGTCTCTGCCCCTTTGAGGGCTTGATATAGTGGTTTTGCTATTTCTGCGTACCCTGGGATCCATATTTGGCAAAACCCAGCTGCCCCTAAGAATTCCCGGAGCTTTCTTCTAGTCATTGGGCTGGATTGTTGATTGATCACAGCCCTCCTTTCAGTTCCCAATGTCCTCTGCCGCTGGCTTATTCAGAAACCCAGGTACTGAACTTCCTTTTGACAAATCTGGGCCTTCCTTTTGGACACCGGGTAGCCTTTGGATGCCAGGAGCCGGAGCAGGGCCTGTGTCCCTTCCTGGCACTCGTAGCTCCCTGGCCCTGCCAACAGCAAATCATCCACATACTGGAGTAAAACAAGGCTGGGATGCTGCTCTGAGAATGGTTTCAGGTCCCGGGCTAATGCTTCACTGAATATAGTGGGGGAGTTCTTGAACCCCTGAGGTAGCCGGGTCCAGGTCAATTGGGTCTTGGTGCCAGTATGGGGGTTTTCCCATTCAAATGCAAATAGTGGCTGACTTACAGGGGCCAGAGGTATACAAAAGAAAGCGTCCTTTAAGTCTAGACAGGTGAAATGCAAGGCAGTAGGGGGCAGTTGGCTTAATAGCATGTAGGGGTTAAGCACCGTAGGGTGCAGAGTCAGGGTGACCTCATTGATGGCCCTGAGGTCTTGTACAGGGTTATACCCCGACCCATCTGGCTTTTTCACAGGGAGGAATGGCGTGTTCTGTTGCGACTGGCAAGGAACCAATATTCCTTCAGACAGGTACTTATTTATTACCCCTGATATGCCTAGCCGGGCTTCTTTGGATATGTGGTATTGGCTGAGGCAGCGGTGCTGTGCCCCTGGTTTCAGGTCTATGATCACCAGGGTTCAACCGATGGCAAGTCCTGGTGGGTTTCCCTCTGCCCATACATCGGGAAATTCTTCTATGAGGGAATCTTGGCTGCCTAGGCCTCCACCTTCTTCATGGATCCGGTATTCTTCCTCCCGGGGTATGACAAGGGCCACTAAACTCGAGCTGCCTAATTCGAGTGTGGCTTGTCAGGAGTGGTGAAAGGCTACCCAGGCCAAAAACTTACTCAACAAGTCTCTACCTAGGAGTGGCACAGAGCATTCGGGTAGGTAGAGGAATTCATGGCGGACCTGGTGTCCTTTCAGCTCGATCATCTGGGCCTGGCAAATCTCCTTTGGTTCACTGGGCTGCCCTGTGGCTCCTATGATAAAAACTTGGCCCGATGGCGGAGCCACAGGAGTAGTAACTACCGAATGCTCTGTTCCGGTATCTATCATGAAAGTCAGTGGTTGGCCCCCCACTCTGGCTCGGACCATGGGCTTGTGATGGCTGAGTTTCATTTAGCCTGGTCCTACTCATTCAGTATCTAAACCCACCAGACTGAGGATCCCAGGTGCTGGGGGAAACATCGGATCTTCCTTTCGCTTTCGGTTCGGGCAGTCCCATTTCCAGTGGCCTCTCTCCTTACAATAGGCACACTGGTCTTTGTCTACTTTAAAATGGCCTTTCTGCCCTGGCTGGTGTAGCTCAGTGGATTGAACACGGGCTGGGAACCAAGCGGTCCCGGTTCGATTCCCAGTCAGGGCACATGCCTGGGTTGCAGGCCAGGTCCCCGTGAGGGCCATGTGAGAGGCAACCACACATTGCTGTTTCTCTCCCTCTCTTTCTCCTTCCCCTCTCTCTAAAAATAAATAAATAAAATATTTTAAAAAATAAAATAAAATGGCCTTTCTGCCCTTTCTTTTGTGGGCCCTTTGCTGGGGCCACCAGGGTGACTGCTAATAGCGCTGCCTTCTTTTTCTGTTTTTCTAAGGCTGCTGTCTCAGCTGCCTCTTCTCTATTGTTGTAGACTTTATTTACCACTTCTATTAACTGGCTGATGTTCATGCCAGCAAAACCCTCTAATTTCTGCAGCTTTTTGTGGATATCGGGCGCCGACTGAGTCACGAAGGCCATATTATCCATCCTCTGGCTATCAGGACTCTCAGGATCAAAAGGGATATATATTCTGTATGCTTCAATTAGTCGCTCTAGGAAGTCCCCTGGGCACTCGTCTGCTGTTGCATTATACTGGAGATTTTTGCCATGTTGGTAGGCTTCCTAGCTCTGGCCCTGACCCCTTGTAGGATGGCCTCCTGATATCGGTCAAGAGCTGCTCTCCCTTGCTCTGTATTGTGGTCCCAGTCTGGCTGAACTTCTGGGGCTGCTGCTCGGGCATACTGTAAGGGATCGAGGTTGTATGCTGGGGCATGGGTTTCAAGATATCGAGGGACCTCTCACAAGATCTTGCGCCTCTCCTCTGTGTTGAATAGCGTTAACAGGAGTTGGAGACCATCATATCAGGTGGGCTGGTGGGTCTGCATTATAGATTCCATTAACTCAATCAATGCCCGTGGCTTTTCCAAATATGAGGGTGTGTGGTGTTTCCAATTAAAGAGATCAGTGGTGGTAAATGGCTGGTAATAGAAAACCACAGGTCCCGGCCTGAGTGTCCCATCGCCTGCCACCTGCAGGGGCCCTTGAGCCTCTCTCAGGGGCATCTGGAGGGCCTGATGATGTCTTAGTTGGGTCGAAATTGGCGACGGTGCCGTTTCCTGGAGCCTCCGTGGGGCCTCCTCTGGTGGGGGCGAGACTGATGGAGGAGGGGTGTCTGGCCCTAGCAGTGCAGTGGGGAGTCCCCCATACAGTGGCGAAGAAATGGGTTGGTCATCCTCAGGGTGCCCCTTGTGGATTGGATGCTTTGGGCCTCTAGCCACCAGGATCTGAGTTTGGGGTCTATTCAGCAGCCCACAGCATAATCTGGACTTCTTCTTTTGCCCTGAGGTGCCTAGATGCTTCGGGGCTACTCTGGCACACTGCTGGAGCCACCTTGGCATGTCTTGGGCCAACTCCTGCCATCTATCTATATAGACATATTGGTCCGGGTGTCCCAGGTTCCCGGTGACTATCAGGTGAATTGCTCTAATTATGCTTAGATTCAGGGTGTCTTCAGGGGGCCAGCCTACCCCAAAGGTAGGCCATTCCAAAGTACAGAAAGTCTCCAGTTGGCCTGGGTTCATTGAGGGGTCTTGTCCTCGAAACCGGTCAAAATTCTGGAGCATACAGTCTAGGATGGTTGACGGTCCGTCTCCCATGCTCCCTCCTTTATGGCGCAGACAAACAAAGGAAAAGGGGATCTTTCGCACGTCCACCTGGCCTGTCCTCTCACGAGGGACAGGCTGCCCGTGTAGTTGTTTGGGTTATCTTCCCAGCCGTTATGCTGTATGACCGACCCAGGAACCACAGGTGAGGGCCCAATCAGACTCCGTGGCCTAATTTGGCTCGTGGAGTCACAGACACATTCACACTCACACTCACAATGACGCAGAGTTTATAACTTTTCCTCCCCCGAGCTGGAGTCTGCTGGTCTGAGCCCTATCTTCACTTGGCCCAGCCTCCTGAATTTCTGTTTGAGAGGTGATCAGCCTCTCCCTGTTCTCGGGTCTGGTCCTAGGGCACTTACCGATCTGACGCCTCCGACAGTTCGTGGACTGCCTCTCCCCTTCCGCCCGGGTCTTAGAGCAGCGGAGGATGCGACATGGGAGCCCCCGCCCTGGGAAGCCTGAAATAACCAGGGTACGTGCTCCTTCCCTTGTGACAGGTCCTCCACGCCAAGTCCCCGGTCGTCTTCACCGGAGGCAAAATGCCTGCTTCACGTGAGTCGTTTCCCGGTCAGGGAACGAAAATGTTGTGGAAAAATAACTCACACGTGGTAGAGATGGTGGAACACAACCCTTTATGATGCGTATGTGCCCAGAGGAGAGGGACTTCAAATTCTGAGCCCCAAACTCTGACCTACTGGAGTTTAAGTATCCCCGGACTTCCTGCCTACGTGGCAAAGCAAGGTTACAGAAGCCCAATGCGGAAGTTAGATCTAGCTACCTTATATGGTGAAAACAAAGAACAAAGCACAGGAGCTTAATATGGAAGTTACAAAGTACAGAGGCTTAACACGGAGGTTGCCCGTCACACTTGTAGGCGTAGGGTTAGGTTGTTTGTTTGAAATGTTTCTATTTTTTTTTTTTAGGTAGACCTGTATTGTTATGAACTTCCCTCTCACGACTGCCTTTGCTGTGTCCCATAAGTTTTGGGTTGTTGTAAGTTCATTTTAATTTGTTTCAAGGAACTTTTTGATTTCTTCCCTAATCTCGTCCTTGACCCATTCATTGTTTAATAGCATGCTATTCAATCTCCATGATTTTGAGTGTTTTGGGTTTTTTTTCCTTTGGGTTGGTTTCTAATTTCAGTCCCTTAGGGTTGGAGAAAATACTTGATATGATTTCAATTTTCTTGAATTTGCTGAGGCTTGTTTTGTGTCCTATCATATGGTCTATCTTTGAAAATGTTCCATGTCCATTTGAACAGAATGTGTATTTAGCTTCTTTGGAGTGAAAGGCTCTATATATATTAGTTAATCACACTTCTTCTAGGGCATTGTTCATTGCCACAATATCATTGTTGATATTTTGTTTGGAAGATCTGTCCATTTTCGACAGTGGGGTGTTGAAGTCCCCTACTATAATTATGTTGCTATCAATATCTTTCTTGAAGTCCTCCAAGATTTTCTTTATGTATTTGGGTGCTCCTGTGTTGGGTGCATATATATTTACAATATTTATGTCTTCTTGGTGCATTCTTCCCTTGAGTATTATGAAGTGTCTTTCTAGGTCTCTCTTTATGGCCCTTTTTTGGAAGTCTATTTTGTCTGATATGAGTATTGCTACGCGGCTCTTTTTTTCCTGTTCATTTGCTTGGAAAACTTGTTTCCAGCCCTTCAGTTCCAGTCTGTGTAGGTCTTTTGTCCCGAGGTGGGTCTCTTGTGGGCAGCATATGTGTGGGTCATGCTTTCTTATCCATTCCGCTATTCTATGTTTTTTGATTGGGGCATTTAATACATTTACATTTAAGGTTATTAAATGTAATAGATAATGTGATGTGTAATGTGATAGGTACTTATTCATTGCCATTTGGTTTTGTACCTGTGTTCCTCTTTCTCTCTCTTTTCCTTCCTTTCCTTATAGCAGTCCTTTTAGCATCTCTTGCAGAGCTGGTTTGGTGGAGGTGTATTCTTTTAGACTTTTTTTGTCTGGGATGCTCCTTATTTGGCCATCTATCTTGATTGAGAGCCTTGCTGGGTACAGTAGCCTTGGTTGCATGCCTCTGGTTCTCATTACTTGGAATATTTCTTGCCATTCCCTTCTGGCTTTAGTGTTTCCATTGAGAAGTCAGCTGCTAACCTTATGGGGGATCCCTTGTATGTTACTTCCTGTTTCTCCCTCGCTGCCTTTAAGATTCTCTCTTTGTCTTGGAATTTTGCCATTTTAATGATGATGTGTCTTGAAGTGGTCCTGTTAGGGTTTCTTTTGATTGGGACTCTCTGTATTTCCTGGATTTGTGTGACCTTTTCTCTCATCAGATTAGGGAAGTTTTCCATCATTACTTTTTCAAACAGGTTTTCTATCCCTTGCTCTTCTTCTTCTTCTTCTGGTATCCCTATTACATGAATATTATTACGTTTCACGTTGTCCTGCATTTCCCTTAATACCTCTTCATTCTTGCTGAGTCTTTTTTCCTGTTCTTGCTCATTTTGGGTGCTTTTTTTTTTTTTACCTTGTCCTCCAGCTCGCTGATCTGATCCTCTGCGTCATCGAGCCTGCTTTTAATTCCTTCTATTGTGTTCTTCAGTTCACATATTGCATTCTTCATTTCCTCTTGGCCCTTTTGGATAGTTTCTCTTTCCTTTTTCATGTTGACATAGTTTTCAGTGAGTTCATTGTAGTTTCCCTGTAGTTTCTGGTAGTTTTCTGTGAGTTCATCGAGCTTCTTGAGCTTCTTGAGCTTCCTGATAACCAATGCTTTGAACTCAATATCTGAGAGTTGACTTGCCTCTGTTTCATTTATCATTCTTTCTGGGACTTCCTCCTTTCCTTTCATTTGGGGATTGTTTCTTTGTCTTCCCATTGTTTGCGAGACTATTCTTGCCAACCTCTGTTTCTTAAATTGATCTGTTAAGTTCTCTGGAGTAGCGAAGTTAATTTTGTGTCACTGTCTCTGTTTTTAGGGCTGACCCTTGTCTGGGTCTAACTCTGTTCTCTTCACAAGTCCAGGTTTTAATATCTCACCGTCTGATCATTCAATTTCCCCTGTAATCTTGGTCACCAATCTTCATTTATGCTGGAATACTTTTGGGTGTTTGCTCTGTTCCTCAGAAAATTGGCTTGGTGTTTCACCAGTGGGCAGGAGGAAATGGACTCTGCTCCCCCCTATCTTTCCGCTATTTTTCTCCCCAACTTTACACTTAAAGGAACTTTGTTTCCAAATCAAGATGACTCCTGGGCTTCAGGTAGATAGGGTCATAAATTCAATGTCCAAATTCCCCGGCACTGCTTTCCTGAGCTCCTGCAGCTCCTGGTGCTCCTTGAATGCTCCAGGTCTGTTTTTTCCTCAACTTGTTTTCTTTAAAGTTTCCTAACGGAAAGTTCAATCACAGAAGGGTGTCTTGCTATCTCAGTGAGAACCACAAGGCTCACCACTGTAATTCTAATTATTATTTTAAATACAAATACAAGGGATTTTGTCAGATTCCATAAACAAACAAATAAACAAACAAAACAGGGTAACAAACTGAAACATAAAAAAATAATCTATTTAGGTAATCAGTTAGAATCTTGAATCTTACCATATAATTATTCTCTCTCTATTTGCCTTTCACCAAATTTCACCTCACATTAAGCAACAGTCTACTTGGTCATATCTAACTAAAAATAGATGAACAAACAAAGCAAGTCAATTCTCCTTTTTAACTATTCCTGGCCCAATAATTTCAAATAAAGAATTCCTTGTTCTTTCGAAATATATTTGTAGTGAAACAAATGTATTATTTCAGGAGGGGTGACAATATGAACATATAATTTGATTCTATTATTTGAATGAAATTTTAATTTTCATTAAGGCTAACTATCAGGAAAATCATGTTTATGTTTCTATTAACCTTTTAACATAAACTGTACACTTGTGTTTTATTGAGAACCTTGCTGGATAAAGTAAGGCTCTCAATTAAAATGAAAGGCCAAATAAGCAGTTTCCTGGACAAAAGGAGCCTCAAAGAACATACCTCCTCCAATCCAGCTCTGCAGGAGATGCTAAGGGGTGTGCTTTAAGAACAGGAAAAAATGGCAATGAATAAGTACCTATCAATAATAACCTTAAATGTAAATGGACTAAATGCCCCAATCAAAAGATACAAAATAGTGGAATGGATAAGAAAACACGACTCATACATATCCTGCCTACAGGCGACCCACCTCAGAACAAAAGACCTATACAGACTGAAAGTGAAAGGCTGGAAACAAATTTTCCAAGCAAATGGGCAGGAAAAAAAATCTGGGATAGCAATACTCATCAAACAAAATAGACTTCAAAAAAGAAGTCATAAAAAAAGACCCAGAGATCACTTCACAATACTCAATGAAAGAATCCATTAAGAAGACATAAACTTAGTAAATATATATGCAACCAACATAGGAGCACCTAATACATAAAAAAATTCCTGGAGGACTTCAAGAAAAATATTGATAGCAACACAATCATAGTAGGGGATTTTAAAACCCCATTGTCAAAAAATGGACAAATCTTCCTAACAAAGTATCAGCAAAGATATTGTGGTATTGAACAATGCACTAGATCAAATGGACTTAACTGGTATATAAAGAGCCTTTCATTCCAAAGAAGCAAAATTCGCATTCCTTTCAAATGCACAAGGAATATTTTCAAAGATAGATCACATGATAGGACACAAAACAAGCCTCAACACATTCAAGAATATTTAAATCATATCAAGTATTTTCTCCAACCACAAGGGACTGAAACTAGAAACCAACCAACCCCAAGAAAAAATTCCTAGACACTCAAAATCATGGCGATGGAATGGCATGTTATTAAATAATGAATGGGTCAAGAATGATATTAGGGAATAAATAAAAAAGTTTCTGGAAACAAATGAAAATGAACTCAGAACAACCCAAAACTTATGGGACACAGCGAAGGTAGTCCTGAGAGGAAAGTTCACACCAATACAAGCTTACCTAAAAAAGATATAAACATTTCAAACAAACAACCTAACCTTATGCCTATAGGAACTCAAGGAACTACAACAAAGATAGCCCAGAGCAAGTAGAAGGAAGGAAATAACCAAGATCAGAGCAGAATTAAATAACATACAGACTAAAAGCACAATTCTAAGGATCAATGAATCCAGGAGCTAGTTCTTTGAAAAGATAAAAAAAAATCAACAAGCCTTTAAGCAGGCTCATCAAGAAAAAAAGAGAGAGAGGACCCAAGTAAACACAATCAGAAATGAAAGAGGAGATATTACAACTGATGCCACAGAAATACAAAGGATTGTAAGACACTACTATGAAGAACTGTATGCCAAGAAATATGAAAACCTAGGTGAAATGCACACATTTTTAGAAAAATATAATCTTCCACAACTCAATAAAGAAGAAGCAGAAAGCCTGAACCGACCAATAACAGCAGATGAAATTGAAGCAGTAATCAAAAAACTCTCAACACACAAAATCCCTGGACCAGATGGTTTCACAGGAGAATTTTAAAAAGCATTTAAGGAAGAACTAACACCTATCCTTCACAGACTATTCCAAAAAATCCAAAATGATGAAAGACTCCCAAAATCTTTTTATGAAGCCAGCATCATCATAATACCAAAACCAGAAAAAGACACAACAAAGGAAGAAAACTTCAGGCCAATATCGCTGATGAGCATAGATGCTAAAATCCTCAACAAGACATTGGTAAAACCACATCCAGCAATATGTTAAAAAGATCATACACTATGATCAAGTGGGATTCATCCCAGGGATGCAAGGATGGTACAATATTTGCAAATCAATAAAAACAATACATCACATAAACAAAAGCAAAGACAAATATCACATGATCATATCAATAGATACAGAAAAAGCATTTGATGAGGTACAGTATCCATTTATGATAAAAACACTCAGCAAAGTGGGAATAGAGGGAACATTTCTCCACATCATAAAGGTCATATATGAGAAACCTACAGCCAACATCATACTCAATGAACAAAAACTTAGAGCTTTCCCACTAAGATCAAGAACAACACAGTGATGACAACTTTCACCACTCCTATTCAAAATAGTGCTGGTAGTCCTAGCCACAGCAATCAGACAAGAAAAAGAAATAAAGGGTATCTAAATTGGAAAGGAGAAAACAAAACTGACATTGTTTGCAGATGACATGAGAGTGTACATAGAAAATCCTACCGACTCCACCAAGAAACTATTCGACCTAATAAATGAATTTGGCAAAACAGTGAGATACAAAGTCAATACTCAGAAATCGAAGGCATTTTTATACACCAACATTGAAATATCAGAAAGAGAAATCAGAAAAAAATCCCATTTGCTATAGCAACAAGAAAAATAAAGTACCTAGGAATAAACCTAACCAAGGAAGTAAAAGACCTGTACTCAGAAAACTATACAACATTGATAAAAGAAATTAAGGAAGACACAAACAAATGGAATCATGTACCATGCTCATGGATTAGAAGAATTAACATCATCAAAATGTCCTTACTACCCAAAGCAATCTATAGATTCAAGGCAATCCTTATTAACGTACTAGTGATATTCTTCTTAGATATAGAACAAACATTTCAAAAATTTATATGAAAATATAAATAACCCTGAATATCTACAGCAATTTTGATAAAGAACAAAGTAGGAAGGATCATAATACCTGATATCAAACTGTATTACAAGGCCTCTGTAATCAAAACAGCCTAGTACTGGCATTAGAACAGACACATAGACCAATGGAACAGCATAGAGAACCCAGAAATACCCCAAGTCTCTATGGTCAATTAATATTTGATAAAGGGGGAAGAAACATAAAATTGAGTAAAAATACCTTTTTCAACAAATGGGAGATTGGGACAGCTATATCCAAAAATATGAAAATTGATCAACAACTTACACCATACACAAAAATAAATTCAATATGGATAAAAGACTTAAATGTAAGTCGTGACACCATAAAAGCCCTAGAGGAAAACATAGGCAGGAAAATATCAGATATTTTATGCAGGAATATTTTCACAGATTTGTCCCCTAGAGCAAGGGACAGAAAGGAAAGAATTAAAAAATGGGACATCTGCAAATTAAAAGCTACTGCATGGCTAAAGAAAACAGCATTAAAATGAAATGAGAACCAACATTATGGGAAAACATATTTGCCAATGATACTCCAGACAAGGGTTTGATCTCCAAAACATATAAAGGACTCACACGACTCCACTACAGGAAGACAAACAACCCAATTAAAGAATGGGCAAAAGACTTGAACAGACACTTCTCCAAGGAGGACATACAGAGGGCCTAGAGACATATGAAAAGATGCTCAGTATCACTAGCCATCAGAGAGATGCAAATTAAAATCACAATGAGATACTACTTCACAGCAGTCAGAATGGCCATCATAAACAAATCAACAAACAAGTATTGGAGAGGATGTGGAGAAAAGGGAACACTAGTGCACTATTGGTGGGAATGCAGACTGGGGAAGCCACTGTGGAAAATAGTATGGAATTTCCTCAGAAAACTAAAAATGGAACTGCCTTTTGACCCAGCAATTCCACTGCTGGGATGATATACTAAGAACCCTGAAACACCAATCCAATAGAACCTATGTACCCCAATTTTATAGCAACCAAGTGCTGGAAGCAACCTAAGTGCCCATAGGTAAAGAAAAGGATAAAAAAATTGTGGTACATGTACTTGATGGAATACTACACAGCAAAAAGAAATAAAGAGCTTCTACCCTTTGTTACAGCATGGATGGAGCTGGAGAGCATTATGCTAAGTGAAATAAACCAGATGGTGAAAGACAAATTTATATTGTCTCACCTTCAAGTGGAACCTAATCAACAAAAACAAACAAACAAGCAAAATATAACCAGAGACATTGAAATAAAGAACAAACTGACAGTAAGCAGAGGGAAGGTGGGAGGGGAAAATGGGGGGAAGAAGGGAGAGTTTTCAGGAATGACTATAAAGGATACATGGACAAAACCAATAGGGGGTGGAAGCAAGGGAGGAAAGTGGGGATGGCTGGGTTGTGAGGGTAGTGGAGAGTGGTAAATGCATAGAGCTATAATTGAACAACGATAAAATGATTTAAAAAATAAATACAAATGTGGAAACAATCAGATCTCAAGAAGATACTTTAACATAAGAGTTATTCTGCTTTTCCATGTTCATGCAGAGGATTTTATTACCAGTCATGAGGATTAAAAAACAGACCTGTGCTGCAGAGTGAAACCTCTGGTCACTGAGTGGACAGGAGAGAGCCCAGCCCCTGTTGTATTTATTTCCACCATGCTGTGTTGACACACACAGTTAAAATTATTTTCTAAGTAACTGCATAATTTTATATATTTTTATCAGTTATGTTTATGCATGCCATAAAATGCTGGAATTTCACAAGATGAAAGAAAATATTAAAAGCATCAAAAATAAATTCCATATTTGCCTGGCTGGTGTAGCTCGGTGGATTGAGCGTGGGCTGGGAACCAAAGGGTCCTAGTTCTATTCCCAGTCAGGGCACATGCCTGGGTTGTGGGCCAGGTCCCCAGTGAGGGCCATGTGAGGAGCAACCATACATTGCTATTTCTCTCCTTTTCTGTCTCCTTCCCTTCCCCTCTCTCTAATAATAAATAAAAATCTTTAAAAAATAATATATTGTTAAAAATAAATTCCATATCATTGCAGACATATTTTAAACATTTTTTGCATCCAAGCCCTAGAATATATCTTTTCTGGAATGATCTCTGTTTGATTTCACATGTCAAAGTTGGGCTATTCTTGTGAAATGAATAAAACCTACTAGAAGCAATATACTTTGATATCTTAATGACAAATTTAAAAGAAACTCTAAGTTTTTTAGAGATATTTCATAATCAAGAAACAAGAAAATAGTTATTTTTACTTTCAAAATCAGTTTTGGTTGTTTAGATTTTTTGTCTACACTGACAAGAAATAATTTTTCCATAAAACAGAACCCTAAGTACCTTTTTTGTGAATTATTTCAACAGTAAGTTTATTTGATTTTTATGTTTGTTGCTATTTCAATTTGACTCTGAGTCACTGAACTAATTAATTTGGTGTCTCAGAAACACAACCATGGATTCTGAATGAAACATTTAAACAAGAGCATTAATGTTCTAATTATTTTGTTCTTATTCCTTGCCTAAAATAGATTATAGTATACAATTTTTAAGACCTTTTTTAAAATCTAATGCTGGAGATTAATTCTAATCTTAAATTTTATAGACATCCAGAATAGAGTTTATCTTTAGAAAAGTTTTCTGTTTGCTTTTCATTGTTTCATTATTAGTTTAAAGTTTAATTCATAATATTTAATCATTTAAATTGTAACTCTTAGGTGACAATTGATGAAAATATTTAACAATGTGTATCAGTTTCTGCATTCCTATTATCAAATATCAACAACTTGCTTATACTGAAGATCTATTTCTCTCTACCTGTAAGAGAATGTGCCTTCGGTTGCTACACCATGTGAAATACTATAATTGGAACCTATTCTACATTAAAATAGATAAATTATTAATACTTTGCTGCTGTTAAACAAGCATCACATTTGCAGCATTGAAATTCCGATTTGTCAAGTACTGGGGTATGTAACTATATTAAAAAATACCTTGATGTGAGGGGGAAATATTCTTTAGAAGGGGGGATATTAATCATTTTCATGCTGAGCAAAAGAAGATTGTAAACACTGCATTAAAAGAAGATTTATCAAAAGTTATTTTTGCTAGATGCACTGCATTCTAATTCACTGCTTCCAGTTTACTTTCAATGATTATATAGGTAATCTGCCAGCCACGTTCATGAGCAAAATTGGATGTGGATTCACACTTGTGGAGCTACATTACAATGGGTAGATTTAAGGTATTATGAAATGAGTTTCTGTATTTGTTATAGAGGTATGGAGCCCCTCAGATACAGGCAGATAGGTATCCCGACATATGGCAACCACCTTATTATAAAACAAAACAATGTTAAGTCAAAGTATCTGATTATGATTTGCAAGTACCATGTGGTTCTGATGGCCAGGCTGATACTTAATACCTCAGAGACAGTACTGGTTATTTTTCTGTCTCCTCTTATCCATAAGTTTTTAGGTTTGTAGCATTTGAAACCTTAAGCAAAAGGATAAAATAAAAATTATAGAAAACATTGGAGTATGAAAAAATCAAATTACATTCTCCTCGATCTTGAGAAACATGGTTCACATCCGTGTTGCACAGTCAGGGTAAAACCCCATTACCAGAGAGCTTTTGAGTAATGGGTAAGTCTTCGGGATCTAAATAAAGCATTCACAGGACTCTAGAAATAGTAAATTATAACAAGTGGTTAATTTCTAGGTTTGAAATAACAATAATGCAAGTTTTAAAAAAATTTATATTATTGACAGGATTCAAATATTCAAAAAATTGTCAGGCATTATTTAAATACAATGAGTATCATTAAAGACTTCAAAGAAGATGTATTTTATTTTGGAACAGGTGGATTCTCCTTGTTTCCAGTTCCTTCTTTCCATTTCAAATTTATTATGAAGTTATGGAATTTTGGAAGCTATTCAGGACCTGGACATAAATAAATATACCACCGTCTACAGTAGAAAGCAAATTCCTTTACAACATTCATTTTGAAAACTAAGATCTTTGTGGAAACTGAGGTGAATGACAAAACACTATTATGGGATAAATATACTCGGTGGGTGTAATAACTCGTTAGTTTATAACCTATCAAAGCTAACATTTCATGGATTTGTCTTGGGCTTTTGTCCGTGTACAGTGTTCTTGTATTAACAAGATTTAACTCCAGTACTGACAAAAAATATCGAACTCTCATGAACTTCCTGCACTGTGGAGAAAGCTGGTGGTAATTTAGAATGTTAGTTACAATAATGATAATCTTTAGTATGTTTAGCTGTCAGAACTTACACAGCTAACAACAACCAGTATTTTACTAAAATTCTACCTCATCAAACTAACTTAATTAGCAATTCAAACCCTTATTTTTGTTTTGGATCCCCTGTGGCTACTAATTAAAGCTTAATCGAAACCGCTGAACTGAGGTTGTAATGAAGTCATTAATATTAAAATTAGCCCCAACAATTTTTGGGGTGCTGGTGCAATTTCTATTTGGTACTGTTAGAGGTCTGAAACTCAGTTGAATTGTTTTCTTTAAAAAAAAACCTTCATTGAAATTCTCATTCTGCCATTCATATAGCAGAATGCATATGACAAATGCCAATAGTTATACAAACAGGTCATTTCTGACTATACAAACTTAGTCTGTTTGGGCCATTTAAAAATATATTTAGCCAAAATATGACTTAGGATATTTTTCTGAAGTCATTCACATTGCTTTATCCTCTTAAGTGCTTTCATATTTTGGATAAAAGGGAGGAGAACTGGCTCTGGAAAAAATTTCAAGAATTGATCTTTATGTATTAACTTGACAAGATTAATATGTTTGAAAAATGAACAGATTTAGTTCTTCACTTTGATTTTTCCATATTTGTAACATCAAAGATTACTCTAACAGCAGTACTGGTCATTCCAAAAAGCACAATCAAATTAGCACTGAACCCAATTTCTCTGTATAAAACACACCTTTTTATTTTAACTGAAATCTGATCTTTTATCAGAAATGGTTAAAAATGAAATGTAATAGCTTTTTTCTCTCATAAAATAATCATGTTGATGCATACCTTTAATTATTTTCCATATTTCTTTTGATGGTTTAAGTAGTAAATTTAAAACTATTATTTTTTAGCTCACATTAAAAATCATTTATTCAATATAAAGATATTTGTAAATACTCTCAATTTCAATGAGACCATATTTTGTTTTCTGGTTTGTGATATGTAAATGCAAATTGGCAATGCTTTTCTTCTTGGTGAAAAGGAAATTATTTTCATAAATCAAATCCTCTTTTCATATTAATTTTTGATATTTTAATAATTTTCTGGAAACATGTATATTTATCTTATACTTTAGGAAAATTCTAAGTGTATAGGAAACAAACCTGTTGGCACTAAAATATACAGCAGCTAATACTATTTAGCATATTTTATTACACCAGAAAATTACAATATATTTATAAAATGCAGAACTTTACATGAAAAATATACATGAAAATTACAGTTGCATCTAGGTTTCATTTAGATAACACACATGACAAAATAATCACACTACACATAAAATAAATATACATCCATTTATAACCCTTAGATTAAATCAACAATGACCTATAAGGCACACATTTTTAAATCTTGGTGACAATTTCCATGAAGTTATTCAAATACATTTTGACTTTCGACAAGAGGATGTAAAGAGAACTTGCCTATCTGTGGAGCCTATATTAACATAATGAAGACACTTTTAGTTCTGCAAACACTGTTTGTAACATCCCAATATGGAGCCTTTAAGATAAAGCAGTGGGTATAAATGGTGGCAGAAGGAGACTTGACTTTGGGTAGTGAGCTCAGGATGTGATGTGAAGAGTTGTGCACTTGAAACCAGTCAGGTTTTATTAACCAATGTCACTCCAATGCATTTAACTAAAAAAGAGAAAAAATAAAAATAAAAGTAAAATTTATTGAGAAACAAGTAGAATATGATGAATAAAATACTTGGAAACTGTATCTGATTTGAGTACACAAAAAATTACTTAAAAAATGATTCTTCCTAAATCTGATAAAAACATAATGTTTCTTAAATGTAGGTAAAAAAGCTGAGTCCAGTCTTCAGCTACAGTCATCCTTATAAAAACTAAGGAGGTGTTTTGACATTATCATTAAGTGACAAGAAACATTGCCTGACATTATGCGATTTTTTTCAGTACTTTCAGTTAATTTCCTATTGCGTTTCATACAGATACACTGCAATCATAGTATAACCTTTTAAAATTGTCTTACAATTCTGTTTCAAGTGTAATGAAGTTCATTGTTAGCTGAATGATTTGGGTTATTGGAGGCACATATACCAAATTGTTATGAGAAAATAGGTGCTTCGTTTTAGCTTACAAAAAATTAATTTATGTTAACCAAGGAAAATGCTACTTTCACCCATAAATTTGAAACTGACCTGAGGAATAATAAAATAATTCACAAGTTCTTTGTACAAAATTTGAAAAATATTGAACAGTTAAATAAGTAACATAAGCAACTATCTTTGAAACTTAAGTTTTAAATATTATGTGTTTAAAATTTTCAACACAAGAAAACAGGGATATTTTCCAAAGAGATTCCTAAAATATTACTGACATTCTTATGATGCAGTTAAATTTGATGTCCTTAAGTAAGCTAAAAAATCATCAGTATTTCATCACATGGAAGCTTTCATTATTTTATACCAAGCCAGACTGGAAAATGTTGCTTTACAACTGAAATATCTACAGAGGAAATTTTCTTTACAGGATACAGGAGAGTGTGCATTTACCCAAGAAATTAATGTATTATATTTCAGAGTATATGGTGATGTTACTTTGATATCATAGGAATGGGAAAGTTCAATATGAATGTGGTATAAAAATAATATGAGTCTAAAGTAGAATACATACAGTGGATAATAGATTAAGGTATTTTAACTTTTTGTTTTGAATATACTTTTATCTGTAGCCCTTTTAATGACTTCACTTTTCAAAAATTTATTTATGATGTTAAATTAGGGCATTGTCTCCTCCATAGTTAAACATACAATAATTGGGATTATATAAAACCTATCTGTTACACACAGGTTTCAAGTAAATATTTTGATATTTCTCAACCTATCAGACTTGCTTTGTCAGTACTTAATACTGGTTTCTTTCCCCAGTACATTGGTAAAAACTGCTATTATATTTCCAATGTTATAGAGATACAAGTTATAGATATATTATTTTACTTTTAATTGCATCATTAATCTTAACTAGCATTAGGAGTCTTGTTACAATGTTTTAGGATATGAGAGAATAAGAATAGGCAAAGGAATACAAGGTCTGTCTGGAAAAAGTCCAGCCATTGTTATTACAATGAGAACAATTTTCATGACATAGATGTAACCTGGCAGCCAAGGAGAGTGGACTGGAATGTACGTGTGTAAACAATGACGACTTCACTATACTAGTCAGAGGGGGTGGTAGACTCTGTTGAGTGAACATGTGTACTGTGTACCTGCCGCATTCAAAATGACTGAGCGAGTAGAGCAATGAATCTGCATCCAATTTTGTGTTAAGCTTGAACATTCCTTTGCTATTCAGAAACTACGTATTTGGATCATTCAGAAGGCCACAGCTATGGGCAACTGGTGATTCACAGCCTGATCATGACAAAGAGCCTACTCATGTATCACGTCTTGTGCAGAAATTGTTGATGAAACATCAAATCACCCAGGTGACTCAGCCCCCATAGCCCAGATTTGGTGCCCTGACTTCTGGATCTTCCCAAAGCTAAAATCACCTTTGAAAGTGAAGTGATTTCATATTGTTAATGAAGTTCAGGAAAATATGATAGGGCAGCTAATGGCAATTGGGAGTACTATGTGAGGTCCCAGGGTGCCTACTTTGAAGAGGACTGAGGTGCAATTGTTTCATGTACAATGTTTCTTATATCTTGTATCTTCTTCAATAAATGTCTCTATTTTTCCTATTGCATGGTTGGATACTTTATGGAAGGATCTTGTATAATATACCTAGCATTGATATAGATACTTATTTTCTTCTCTTCTATTATTCATCCTCTGACCTATATATGTTTTATTCTGAAAGTGTTATTATTCCTCAAATATTAGTAAAAAAGAAAAGGATACCATGTTTAATTTGTATGCCAAATACCACTATTATTTATTTTTATAAACTGAACTAGTGATTAAGGGGGTTATGTAATTGCAAAGACATCTAATTAATAAAAAATAATAAAAACATTATCATCTGTGAAATAATATTTTAATAAATAAAATGGTAATAAATAAATGGTTTTCAGAACAATTTACTATGATTTTGCAGTAAAATAATGCCACAGTAAGAAAAATGAGGCTTGTGTATATAAAATACTCCTTTTTGTGTAATAGTTTTCCTATGTAAGGACAAACTGGAAGAGTGGAAGAAACGGTTTGTGGTGGTGGAAGGGAAGACAGAATGACATTTAGGAAATATGAAGAACCTTAACTAGCGTCAGTGTCTGCCATCAAATGATGCATGGTGACCAATTGCTGGCCACTTGAATGAGTTCACTGGAGCTCATCTTAACTGTTGTACCCTGGGTCAGACCTGTAGGTCTGAGCTACCTTATAGAACATTTTTAGAAAGACTCCGTTTACGATGTTCATAACAGAGTGATGGGAAGTCAGAGATAGAAAAGCATGACAGAGGGAAAACTAAAATGGTAGTCACCAAGGATTGGAGGGGAGGGGTGTGGAGTGTAATGGGTAGAATATCAATTTTTCAAAATGAGAAGAGTTCTATAAATGAATGATAGTGATGGCAGAACAATATGAGCGTAGTTAATGCCTCTGAACTGTGCATTTAAAAATGGTTAAGGTGATAATTTTATCTGTCTTTTGTCACTATTTAAAAATAATATAAAAATGGAGAAACCTTATCTTATTTATTTTAATTATTTTATTGTCATTCAATTACAGTTGCCTGCATTTACCCCCAAAAACTCCCCCTACCCCGACCACAGAGAAACCTTATTTTAAAGGTAATACATTTCTGAACAGCTTCAGCCAGAACAGAATCCTCTTTTTGGGTTTCAGGAGCAATAACATGGTCGATGACCTGAGAGAGCAGTCCTGGGACCTGGCAGACCAGGGAAAGGGGCAGATGTTGTAGGACAGCATGGGTGGAGAGATGCCATCCCTGTCTAATGAACATTTGGGAATTCGCAGACACACTTTTAAAGTAATATCCAGGATTGTTCAGCTCTGAGAAACAGTTAATAAAATCAAGATTATTAGATATAATAAAAATAAATTAATGAAAAACTGTTTTGAAATTTGAGCAAATAGTGTCAATGAGAATAAAATTGTCATAAAACCTTCTATTAAGTACAGTAATTATTTCAATTTTGCAAGCAGAAAATATTATAGTGGGATAGTGGGCTTCTAGGGAAGGAAGGAAACAGATAGCAAATGACAAGGTGGGACCAATATCCTGGTGCTCCAGTATCATTGTCCTGGTAATGGCAGAATTGCATTAGATGAAACCTGCAGTTTATTGGATAAAATGCTGCTTAAGTTAACCAGTTAGTAACTTTCATATCATTTTCTTTACCATTTTGTTTATTGAGTCATTTAAAATGAAAGTATGGATTTTTTACAAAGTCTGAATTAAAGATCCTTCTTGAATATATTAAAAATAAGTATCTGAGCATTGACAGAGCAAAGAGACATACCTTGTGTAGATAAAATGTATCCATTTCTGATAGCTTTAACAAGGCTTAGCCATGTCTTGGTATTATACCCTTTACAGAAGCATGCAAGAAAATCCAATGATTTGTTGTCAAAGATTAGGAGTAATTGAATTATAGCCAGAATGCTTAACAATTATGAGTTAACTGTATAATTAAGATTGACTCTTCAACTTTTGAAATGATTTGGGAATGGATTTTTAAATGAACTTTGTAACCTATATGCATTTTGTCCTTGAAATTATAAAATGTGCAGAAAAGTGTTAAACAAAGCTGAGCCTAACAGCCCCCACCCCCAACACATACACACTCTTCATTCATGGGTATATAGCTCTGTTTCAAGCACTCATTGGATTTTCAGCTGGAGGATTACAAATAACACTTCTTGCAACTGAAATACCCAAACAATATTGTATTTTATGCTTAAAATTTATTTTCAGGTGAACATGAAAGCCTTGTTTAATTAGTCTATTATGACTTTATATAAAAATTAACTTTTCTCCTATAAAAAGAAAAATACAAAAACAAAATTTGAGTGATTTGTGACACACCTTGCACATTAATGTGTACCAAAAACCTGTATTTCCTTTATTATTAATTGATTTTAAAAATAATTTCCTAAAATGCAAGACATTATAATAATATTTAAAAAGATAATATTTTTCTCATTTAACTTCACAAAATTATGGATTTCAAACCTAGTTTAATAGCAATTGTATAAATATGCACAAATTGCATTAATTGTATAAATATGCACAAATTGCATTGTATAAATATGCACAAATATGCATAAATTGCATAAAGTCACCAAATTTAAAATAATATTGGTGACTTTGATGTACTTTTTCTCTTTAAATAGGTGAAGAACAAGCATCTTCTTTTTCACTGGATCATATATAATTATAAATAAATACTCTGGATAGTTTTAAAAACTTTACAAAGAGCTAAAGGTTTATTTCTAAAGTATAAAGAAATACACCACCAGTCCCATCATTTTCCCATTAAACTTAGCTCACAGTGTACAACACAGATTAACCACATTTTGGTAAAGATTAATGATTTAAAATATTGATCATAATTATGACCATTACAAAATGTCTTTGTTTCTGTCAGAATTAATAAACACAGTTTATTTAAAAAGTCTTGTATTAATTCTACTGATTGTTTTATGGTTGATTTTTCAATGACAGTTAATTATTCTCAGCATATTATTAGTTATGAAATGTAAACCAGCATCACTTAGTCTTTTTACTTTTAGTTTGTTTGTAAAACAAATGCTGGTAATATCTCAGATTACATCAGATGACTTAAGCCTTAAAAAAAAATAATCTGGCCCTGGCTGGTGTAGCTCAGTGAATTGAGTGCAGGCCTGAGAAACAAAGCATTTCAATTCCCAGTCAGGGCACTTGCCTGGGGTGCAGGCCAGGTCCCCAGTAGGGGGTGCACGAGAGGCAACCACACATTGATGTTTCACTCTGTCTCTTTCTTCCTCCCTTCCCCTTCCTCTAATAATAAGTAAGTAAAATATTATTTAAAACATCTGGTGTATTAAATTGTTTCAGTATATTAATAATGCATTCCTACAATAAAAAACAACATAAAAAACAACATATACACAGTTTAAAGCACAGGATATTATTATTTAGCTTTCTTTTTTCCTATAAAATTTAAGATGGATATACATAGAACTTAAGAAATTGTTTATCCAAAAGATTCTAATTCTAATGATTTGAGTAAACCAGTGGAAAGCAGATGAACTTACTCTCAACCTAGCACACCATTTCAGCTGAACAAATATGACATATTCTGCTAATAACTCTTATGCGATCTTATTTGGAAAGTTCTCCACAACTTTTATTAGAAACATTTACATAGACAATTTTAACCCAAATCTAACTTTATCTGAATAGACGAGAATTGAGGCCTTTGAAGAATGTATGTGTGGACTGCTTCAGCGATAGATTTTTCTTTACTAATGTGAGTGTTTAAATATAATAACAACAAAAATATAAAAAGGCGAAGGAGAAAGAACGATAAGATGATAGAGATAAATATGGGAGAGAGAGAGAGGGAGACTCAGAGACACAGGGAGAGACTGAGAGCTCGCCCTAAGATCAGCAGTCAGTACTCTCTAAGTGCAGGGCAGGCATGAATGGGTGGCTGCAGTACAGTGGAAAGCATTATACCATGGGGAAGAGTAGGAAACCAGTTGTCTAAGCATGTTTTGTGGTAAGTGCTCCAGAGTTCCACTGTCCTGTTTCCCTGTTTTACTTCTCATTGAAGTGCCTTATGGGGAAGAAATATTTATTTTCTTTAACTTTTTGAAAGGAAGAATTACCAATAGTCACAACATACTTCATGAGGTTAATATCTCCAAGAGAAAGAAGAAAAAGTAGAAATTGGTTTATAACCTTTCGCAATGAAATCAATTATGTGTCAATAACTTCAACCTCCGATTGATCACTAAAATGTTTCTTGGTGGCTAAAGTTGTATAATCAGAAAAGTGTGTGCAAGAGAGTGTTGAACAAGAGTTAAATATTATACATTGGAGAAAGGATGAGAAAAGAAGAGAACAGTTAACTTTTTCAGCATTTATTAATATTTACCTCACAGATGGGCACAGTATGTGCTGATATGCACACCTGGGCTAGGGAATCAGGCTGCCTGGATTTCATGAGGACCCTAATTATAAACAGACAAGGGAAGAGATGCCACAGGTCAGCCAGAAGGGCAAAGGGGTGAAAAGAAAGTGCCAAATTCTTAAAGTTTCCCAGAAAGTAATAATATCCACAACATTGGTAGCACCTTTCATGTAAAAAAGAACCAGACACTGTTCTGTCATCAAGGAAAGAAGGTGCTAGCCAGGCTCCATATTCAGTCCTTGCTCTGCTTTACATTTACCCACTATTATGTACCTTTTTTTAAAGAAGATAAGTCTCTTATCATTCCAAAGACTCTCTATCATGCCATGTTGAGTTGTGCAGTGAAGCAGGTAGAAAAGAAACCAAATCATGGATATTTGGTTTCCTCAAGAGTGGCATTTCACTGGGACTCTGATTTGACCACAGGGTAGGACTTTCCTGCTTTTATTCCTCCTTTGCTCATTCCTGGAGACTTTTTAATAGTCATATAATCCTCAGACCCTCAGCTCTGGGATCCTGTCAGCCTCGGGTGACCCTCGTTTCATCTTTGCATAACTTTACTACAAGGTTCTTTTTCGGCCCAGATCAGAATGATGCTGTTATAGGGATGCTAATTTCTAAGTGGAATTTTATATTGATAGTATCTCATTTGTTTCCCTCCTTCCTACTTCCATAGGTTCTATCTTTCTGAATACTATCACCTTCTGCTCTGTTTTTATATTGCCTATGCATTAGATTCCTCCTCAGTGCTTCTAACTTTTTCACAGCTTATTTGGGTCCTATGAGGAATTAGGTTCCACCTGAGAGTTAAAGTGAGGGATATATTAAGTTAGTTTTTGAAAACAGAGACAACAGAATTGTGCTAACTATGGTTTACCTAAAATTCAATGCAACCACATTTTTCATACACTTACTTAGGAATGAACAAGTACATATAAACAAATAAATTAAGATGCGTGGTTGACAAATAGGTAACAAACATTATACTTAGTTTTAAAACTTTGAATTTTAAATTCAAACAAAAGGAAAGCCAAGATTAAAATTAGATTGCTTTAGGATGAGATTTTAGGATGAGAAAACCCAGCTAACAGTGGCTTTAAAAAGCTCATTTATTATTTACTCAGTGAGAAGTCCTGAACTGGGAGCCCTAGTGATGTGTAGGCTGCTCACCATCCTAAAGGCCCAAGGTTATTCCCGTGTATCTGCTAGAACTATGTTAGCAGGATGGTAACTGCTTTTTTTTGTTTTTTCCTGGAAGCTTCTTTCCTCACGGAAGACTGAGGCCAAAGCTACAGAAATTACATTATGTCCCAAAGGATATAAGGGCTAAGGTGCTGATCCTCTGCCAAGTGATGTTTTCCATTGTTTCTTTCTCCTTTTATCAAAGAGCCTTATCACTAAGACTTTTTTTATAAGACTGGTTGTACTTTAATGTGTAATATATAAAGTATAAGACAACTACATCTTACACTGTTATAAATAAAAGACAAATAAAATCAGTCATCAAGCACTCCTGAACTAAACAGCATCTTCATAACTTCCATGCTTATCATCTGTGCTTTCTGGATATAATTTAGTAAGATCACAATTTGATGTATGGTAATTGCAGCTTCTATAGCAAATTTCAAACTTGGTTCAAATACCCCTGCTTGTTTGTTGTCCTGAGATTTACTAGTGACCAGAGATCAAGACTAATCCATTTTAAGTTTTTATGTTTTGGGTTAACTTGAGCCTCATTATGAGAAGCTCTAAACTTTGCAACTATATCAGTGGAGTTTTGAGCAGCATTAACTGCCAGCATAACAAGAACAATGAGAAGATACCCTGCAAACTCTGCAATAGTGAGCTGTTCTCGAGGCCCCATACTGTTTGCATAGTTTTCAAGGTATATGAAAGGGCTGCTTCTACAGTACCTCCATCTGAAACCACAGATTTTGACTCCAAAATTTGTAGCGGGTGATAATCGAACCTTCCGATACCCGTGGGTGACCGTGAGCCGATGCGTGTATGAATCTCATACCGAGACACGTGGGGAAAGAGAGACCGGGGCCAAGTGGCTGATTCCTCCCATCTCAGGAAAAAGCCCCGTCGTTTGCCCAGCCGGGGTTTTTACTAGGGGCATTAGCACACATTTACATTGGATTGATTATTCATGGGATTAAGCAGAACAGGGGTAAGATTACTCATTAGCCGGGCATTAGGATGTAAATTCATGTCCGGTGGCAGACAGGACCAGGTTAAAGTAATATGCAGGGGTCAGCAAGCCAGAACTTTTTAAGATACATCTTTGCCAAATTCCTATTAGAGAATTCCCATTCCACAGACATGATCCACACTTGCTCACATGGGAATCACACAGAGCTGTGCTCAAAACGTGTAAATTCCAGACCATGCGTGTTAACACGCATGTGGAAATCACTGCCACAAAAATTCTCTTCACTACACAAAGAGCATCATGTAAAGAGTGCTCCATTTCATCACACATAAAATCATTTGCCCCACATAAGATAATTGATTCAGATGTACAAACCTCAGTGTTTTGAGCAGGATCAGTTCATCATCAAAAATTCTCTCCTGGACTACTTCTGCTCGTCCAAATATTGAAGCTTCAAAAGTTTTTTCACCTTCCAAATTGGCCAGGGTTTACAGAATAGTTGCTATGGAAGCTTTATCCATGTGTCTCAGGACCCATTTTAAAACTGTTCTAACTGGTGCCAGTCTCCACAAAATACTTCAGACACACAGCATTGATTCTACCAATGGTTAGAATGAAGTTGGCACCAATTGCCAGGACCTTCTGAATTAGCTCCTTGGTCATATCCAGTTCTCTCTGTCTAATCTGGTGCAACTTTTTAGGGTTTATAATAACCACCTGTACACCAAGGTTAATTTTTGTTTCCTGCAGTCTCTAGGAAGGGAAGCAATTTTTTGCATTAACTATGCCCTTGGGCTTACTATGGGATCCCACCACACAGTTCAGTGCATAGCCATTTATGAGCATACTCTCCCTCTGACTTGTCCCATGGTCTTTCAGAATAGTGATGCAGCTGACCGGTTAGGGGTGCCTCTTACATCTGTGCTTTTAATTGTAAGTACAGCGTGTACCATATTGGCAAAGAAATCACTATTCCAATGATTTCTGGATGACATCGATGTCTTAGCAGCATTAATCAGGCGATCTCTTTCAAGTTCATCTGTGTTAATGGTTAGATTTACACTGATATGATACACGGCTACCTTGCAAGAAGTTGACAGCCATAATAATTGATGTTGAATGAATTTTCAGTCTGATCAGTTTTTCCACATTTTTTTTAGTTCTGCTGCAATAATAACTACAAAGGTAGTTCTGGCTCCCATTTCTTTGTCTTGCAGATCAGCTACTCATGATGAACTTTAGTTGCAGGATGTCCTACCTCCAGTAACTTCAGGATAGTTGCACCATCATTAGTAATGATTGCATCATCAATACCATCTACCAACATCTTATCCAAGCCAACTGGACAAGAGAACTTTTTACTATATTGGCAACAGAAGCTGCAGCCATAATATTCTGTGGGTGGATCGCCTGCCTCCCCAGTGCTGTGGTCCCCGCACGTGGGCAAAGACCCCTCCATCTTGCAGCAGGGTGCACATTGAGTTTCCCTTGCACCACGACAACCAGCCTTTTGGTCCCTAGGCCAGGTTGCAACCACACCAATGGTGCCTGGAAGGAGCCCTGACAATGTGGCAGGAGCTGTTGGACACAGCACCACCTCTATCTTTCCCTGCTTGGTTGCGGGGCAGTGCAGGAAAGAAAGTGCAATAAGACTATGATATTTTCTCAATTCCTCCAGCTGACAGCTGCATCTGACATCATTGGCTGGAGCAGGGTCACATGGGACCTATCAAGCTGCCATGATTTTGTGGTTTTTAGCTCCTGATGGGAGCCTAGGTGGAAGAGAGGTCTGAGGATGGCTTTTGAGAGACCAGGCTGGTGGGTCGACTGCAACTTTGCTTCTAAGAGTGTGTATTTAGGGATACAGTAACGACTTTTGTTAAAAGTATTTAGTTGGGGAAGGGGCGCTACTACCAAGACAGAAACAACAACAGAAAACTGCAATGAATTAGAAATAAACCTTAGCTCTTAAGTCATAAAGAAAGTTCCTGTCAGCAGAAAGGTGAGACTCTATACGTGATGTAGTTAATTCACAAGCTAATTTCTCACTCAGATTTTTAACAGACCTTTATGTTTCTGATTTGCTCAGCATTTGCATCTATTCTCAATGAAATACTATAAATTGAATCATAGATAATCTGGATAAGCATTTATCTCATATTCAAGGGAAAATGGTATGCAATTTGAAGTTAAAAAGTGCAAAACTTAAGTTTGACTAAAGAAAATCCTTCTCACTTACTTACAAGGGATGGATGTATGGGTGCTTTTTCGGAGACACAGATCATCGTCATACAGTGGGCAGGCAATTGTTTTGAAAGGGTTACTTTTTTTATTGTTGTTCAAATATAGTTGCCTCCATTTTCTCCCCACCACTCCCCCCACTCCAACCATCCCCACCTCCTACCCTCAATGCTACCTCCCTTTGGTTTTGTCCATGTGTCCTTAATAGTTGTTCCTGAAAACCCTTCCCCCTTTTCTCATTATCCCCTCCCATCTCCCCTCTAGTTACTGTCCATTTTTTCTTAATTTCAATATCTCTGGTTATATTTTTCTTGCTTGTTTGTTTTGTTGATTAGGCTCCACTTACAGGTAAGATAATATGGTATTTGTCTTTCAACATCTGGTTTATTTCACTTAGCATAATGCTGTCCAGTTCCATCCATGCTGTCGCAAAAGATAGGAGCTCCTTCTTTCATTCTGCTGTGTAGTATTCCATTGTGTAAATGTGCCGTAATTTTTTGATCCATTCATTTACTTACAACAACTAGCAGCAACCCTTTCACAACCAGGGACTAATTGCAGCATGGCTATTAACTCAACTAAACCATTGTCACTTAGCACTGTGGGAACTGAGAACATCTAACACCGTGAAAGGTCCAAATTTGAGTTCACTAAATTTTCTCTTGTGATGTCTCCTGTAGTTCAATTGGTATTTGAGTTTAGTTTTGAAAACTTGAGCTTAGGGGTTTAGAAGTGAAGTTGAGAAAAATAAGAGGCATTTCAATGTTACACTGCTATTTGACAGAACCTTCTGGAGAATATTTTTAAATACCCATTACTTTCTAGCCCTGAGCTTTAAGCTTTCATTTTCTTCTGCTATGTATGTTGCCAGCTCACTTAATCCTTGGTAGGGTAGTATCCATTTCACCAATTATAAAATTTAAGCACTCATGTTTTCCCCTTCACTGTGGAAGAGTGAAAGGACTACTTTCAAACCAAGTGCTGTTTTTAATTTTACTTATGTCATATCATTAACCCAGAGTATACCAGTCCTTACTGACAGGCTTAATTCTCTCTGTCTCAGAAATGACTCAGGACAAGAAATAACCCATCACCTGATTGTCTGAGTTTCAGATTCTTCCATAATAATAGCCAACATTGATCTTGGCAAAAATTTGAATTGCTGGTTATTAGTGTCTCTAAACCTATTTAATACCCAAGGAAATAGGGCATGCAGGGTTGATGTCACTTCCATCAAGTAGTAGAGCTAGGATTCATACACAGGCAGTCTGAATACAAAGCCCTTACCCTCAACCTTTGGTCTCTGTGGACCCAAATTAGGAGCAATTATAGAAGTAGTCTCCAGCATTGTAGGGTAACACTTACTCCACCAGGACCCCATTCCGACTTCTGCAGCTGTGCCTTTCTCAAGGGCTCTCTGTGTGGCATCTCACCAACATTACTCTTGGCCACTTGTGTAGGGAACAAGTAGTATCATTGGGAATGTCCTAGTCTTGGCCTTTTCACCTTGAGTTCAGCTTTATCTGCTCCTAGAGTTGCTTGAAAGGGTCCAATTACCTCTGGGCTTTGTTTTCTCATCCCTTCCTGGGAAATGAAAACAAAAGCAGCCATAGCATCCTGCACTTGAGCCCTTTTAGCACAGACAGGTTGAAACTTCCTTTTCATCTGGGAAGTAAGCAGGAACCCAATGGAGTTTGCCCCCTTCTTGATTTCTTTGGGTTTTAATTTGAAGAAAAAGAGATAGAACTACAGGGAACCAAGTCATCTTCCCAGGGTTCCATCAGCAACCCTGTCTCCTGGGGCTGTTCTGATTAATGGCTGTGCCTCCCACTGAGTCCCTGTAATAGGTGTTGGGAAGGTGTTTACTCAAAGTTTTACATCCAATTGTCCTGAAGGTCAAAACAATACAATGTCTCCCATGAGGGTTAAACATCTTTTTATTAGTACAAACTGTTAGAGAAGACTCCTTGTTTACTGTTTGATAAGCTCAGTGGGGTCTTTCTATATTCTTTCAAGCTGACTCAAGAGGTCTCAAGGGAGAAAGCTTGGGGATCTCTGTCCTGAGCTTCAGGCCTGGGGAAGAAAACCAGCGAGATACATACACCCATGGACTCACCAGCTTTGGAGTATGTCTGGTTTACCTTTTAAATCCTGAAGTATTTTTAAACCAAAACAGTAATATCAAAAGTTTTTCCCCAGGAAAAGCTATTCATACAAAACACAGATGATATAATTCCTTAAAATTAAGATTTATTCTTTTGTCATGTTAAACAATGACCTTGGACCCCCAAATTACTCTTTCCTTTCATTTGTGATCTTTACCCATTTTCTCCTCTCAGCTTCTCCACCTCCTGAACAAACAAACCCTAAGAAATAGAGAGGAAAATGCCACAAATTGAAAATATTATCTCCTATCTACTGCCCACAGCTGTGTGTTGGGGAGATTTCTGACCCTCTTTCTGAGGCAGAGGAAACCAAAGGTCAGAGTGAATTTCCTAAATGTCAGATGCTTTCAAAGTGCTGCCTTGTGTCAGTTCACACCATGCCTGGAGCTATCTTCAGTTCTGTTTTGTTTTTGTTTTTTTTCCTGTTACACATGGTGGCACTTTCTGCAGGACCTGCATTGAAGGACTGGACTATACCTAAGACCAGTAGAGCCCACTGAATGGCACTGAGGATGCTTTGGAAAGCAGAGACTTCTGTGGCTTCCATGGACTTAAAAGTATGTTTTTCTTTAAATTCTGATAAGAGTTTAATTATCTTAAGTTACTTGTGCCACCCTCCATGTATGTGAATGGCCACTTGTATTTCCCCAAATATGGAGATGAGTTCAAACCATTAAATCTATTGGATTTGACTTGAGATAAACATAATAATGAGGCATGTGTTTAGGAGGAAATTAAGTCTGCAAGTATTTACTGAAATTTTGTCATTTTCTCAAACTTCTAGGATTGAGAATGATGGATGGCATGCAATGAAAGAGAAGAAGGAGGTAGTATTGGAAATGGAGCTGCCAGGGCTGGTCAGGAACTGAGTTGTTGAGATGAAAGGGAAGGAGATGGACCAGGCAGGATGACAAACCCTTACTCATGTATAGTCCTGGCACCATGACCTAGGGTCCATTACTTTCCTCATCCTTATCTGTGAAAACTGGGGTCCGGAGAAGTGGAGAGCTTGCTGGAAGTCTTACCAGCCAAAATTTACTGTCCCCTCCAGTGCTGGAGTTATTGCACTCTAGGCTAGGTGACCTCTAGGCTTAGCTTCTGAGATGACATTGGAAGACATACTATGGAATCAGGACTTGGTTTTAGACAAGACAAAGGAGTGTGTTGTCCAGTTTATTTGAGATAATTCTAAGGGAACAGTGAGCTGAAAGTATGTATCAGGGCAGGCTGGTGAGTGTAGAAATGAATGAAAGCCCATGAAATAAGTCCTATGTAGGAAGAATTCATGACACTCTATTGAGAAACTGAGTATATTATTGGACAACTGCCAGACCATATATAAAAGCAGAACTCTGGCTCATAATCTTCAACCACCAGCCCAGGAAAGGAATCTATTCTCTTTAGTAACAAGCCCAGGTAGCTAGCCTGCTGTCTCTGACTCTGACTTTCATTAAGTCAGACCATGATCTCTAACAACATTCCAAAAAACCAAATAATAATCCCAATGGCCAGGACTTGGTTAATAACTGACAACATTCTTAATATTTGTTTCTACTTCCAACTCAAGACCGAGCAGAGAAAGCTAAATATGCCCAACTAACCAATTACATGGTATGCCTCTCTTCTAGCTAGTTTGCCTCCAGATGCCACGTGCCAACATTCCCCAATCAGGACACGTATTAAATACCCTGAACATTGCCATTTTCCATCATAAATCTTTTCCACTCCCCTGTTGGCTTTGAAGTCTCTGCTAAAACACAGGTGATAGTGGCTGACTCCCTTTATATAACAAGCTCTGAGTAGACAGCCTTTTCTTCTTCTTGCTTGATTGATCTATATTTCTACATTGTAAATTGTTAATAGTTGTTGGGAGAGAAAAAGATGGCTGAGAGAGGCTGAGTATGAAATTGCTGAGGAAAAGTGACTTCTGGGAATGGAGGTGTCACTACCTGACCCAAAGAACGAGAAGGAAAAGTAGAGCTTTGGAGAAAATTGGATCTAGGTAAGAGTTCAATTGTAAATTTCTTGTATTCTTTGGGCTTTCTTGGTTCTTTAAACATGACATATAAAGAAAGGCTCATTGTTTTTAAAGCTATTATTTAAGCATTTTAAAAAATTATATATAGGGCCCTGTGCTAAGGACTTATATACACTTTATTTCATTGAACATTCAGAACAAATCTCTAAGTGTAGACTTTGTTTTCAATGTTTAAAATGAGGAAACCAGAGCTCAAAGAAGCAAAAGATAATGAGTGCAAGGTCACGGAGCTGGTCAGAGTGAGGATTTAAATTCAAGTGAGACTGACACTCAAACCAATACTTTTGTCACTTCAGTATCACTTTTGCTTCACCAGATATATGGCCATGAACTTCTGGAAAATGGAATTGAAGCAAGAAGCTTCAGAGTTAGAAATCTGACTTTGAGAATCACTTCTTGTATCCTTGATATTAACAACCACTCTGTATCCTCATCTGTGATTGGTATCTAATAAAGTTTTTAGAGGTAAAATGATATTTGCATTGGTAATGGCCTCTTTTAAGAATGTTGGGAAAAGTGGGTTTATTAGTTTTATTACAAACACTGTTGAGTTTGTTTCAGAAGGCATGCTTTGTATTCCCCCTCTGCCATTCCTAGCTTACAAAATGTGGGTGACCTATTCCACCTCTATGGTCATGGATTTTTTTCTTTATGTTTGAATTGAATGTAATGCCTTTGTTTTCTCTCTGATGAAGTTGTGAGGTTCAAATGATCTCATGTATAGAAAAGTACTTTGCAAATTATAAATTGCAATATAAATGAAAGATAAACTCAAATAATTACTATAATTCTAATGTTCTTGATTCTGAATGATTGTAGAAGAGGTATGATATTTTCAGAGAGGATTTTTCAAGTACCTACAGCTCATTTATCCTATCTGCAAAAAAGCACATGCATTCCATATGGACAACAAACTACATGGATCACTTATCTTCCAAATAGAACATGAAAACTGTTAAGGGACCTAAGTATAGTCTGGCTCTGTACGTACAATAATGTGTCCTTAGGCACTTGATCTTTTAAACAGTAAGTGGAGAGGAGCATCTCTGACCAGCTGACTTCACAGGATCTCTTGTGAGTTTCCCATGAGGTAATGTGAGAAAATGCTCTGTTAAATGTCAATACCCACACTAATGTGAAGTATTATGATAATTCATTTAAAATGTGCTATTTAAGTGCCACTTACTATTTTTGTGGTTTTATTATTGTTGAAGAGTGTAATGTTTTTCAGCAACTAACAACATAGTTATGGGATCTTATACCACTACACAAACTCCTTGGGTGTTTCACTTTAATAAGATACTGCCTTTTATTTGGAGCTACATATTGGTATAATTAACTTTCACCATATCATGTGCTTAGGTTTTAATTCTGGGTATATAACTTAAAATTATTTCATTGTATTTACCCCTACAAATAGTTCCTACTTTATTTCTAAATTAAATAGCATGAGAGGACATATCATGTGAAAACTTGGCTAGACTTAGAGGAGAGGTGAAAATTGGTGGAAAATATTTCAATAACTTAATATATGCTGACAGCACCACATTATTGGCATAAAGTAGCAATGATTTGAAACAAATCTGGTGAAAATGAAGGATCAACTACCAGAACAGGACTGCATTTGAAACTCAAGACAGTAAAAATCATGACTATAGAAGAAATACACAACTTTAACATCGACAAAAAGGACATTGAAATTGTTGAAGATTTTGCTTACTTTGGTTTAGTCATTGATTCAAACAGAGACTGCAGCCAAGAAATCAAGAGAAGCTTGAGGCTCCAAAGGGCAGCAATTGAGGAATTGGGAAAGGGCACCAAGAGCAAAGATATGTCATTAGAGACTAAGGCTTAGGTCATCCACACCTTCTTATTGCCAATTACTATATACAGATGAGAATGTTGGGTAGTGAAGAAGTCTGATAGGGGAAAAGATTGACTGATTTTAAATATGGCGTTGGAGGAGAATTCTGTAGATAACCCTGTACTGCCAGAAAGATGAACAACTGAGTTTTAGAGAAAATTAAGCCTGAAACATTGCTTGAGACAAAAGTGACAAAACTGAAGCTGTCTCACTTCGGGCGCATCATGAGAGTGCAGTGTTCTTTGAAAAAGGCAATAATGTGGAGTAAAATAAAAAACAACAGGAAAAAAGGAAGACCAGATGTAAGATGGATTGACTCCACAAAAGAAGCCCTAGGCATAAGTCTACAGAAGCTAGGCAGGACTCCTGAGGAGCAGACCTTGTGGATATCACTCATTCATGGGTTCACCGGGAGTCAGAGTAGGGTCAATGGCATGTAACATATCACGTATGTCTTAATATCTTTCTATATGGCTCCCTTCAGCTATGGCTGAATGAATATAAAGCTTTTATTTGGGGGGAAAAAGATTGTCAATAATTAAGATGGGAAAGGGAAATAAAAAAATAAATGCTCCTTTGAGTCAGCTATAAAATCAACCAATTTAATTTTAGACAAGAATTTAGTAATATTTTTTCTAGCACCTGGTATATTTATCCTTATTTTTTACCTCAAGGAATCATCTTAACATTTTGGAAGCTTCATTTGATTATATATACAAACTTGAAATGACCAGGCTACATGTATTTTATTTTGGGGTACATAATGTCTTTGTATATTTAAAAGCCTCTTCAGTAGTGTTAAAACTCAGTGAAGGATGATTCTCTAGGAACCATAATTTTCAGGGAGAATTTTAGGGGCCCTGTGGCTGCAAGTAACAGACACTCAACCCATTAGAGCTTGTCTCTACCCTGCAGCCTCACTGCACGAGCACCCCAGGTGACTGGCTTGGGCATTTTAGTGTCTCAGCTTCACAGTTTGTTATTTCAGCCCCTGGGGAGAGATTTCAGTACATTCTCTCTGGCTTCATGTCCACACATTCAGGAGAAGGTTCTCACTAGCCCAGTTTAACTCCATTGTCCACCCTTGGATCAGTCCCCTGGAACTGGAGAATGGGGTCACTATATAATAACATATAGTTTTAATCTAACTACGAGATAGGTGGTAGGGAAAAAGAGATTGTTTGTACAAAGGTTTGATGGAAAGAGTTATGGCCAGTTAACCTTTGTTATCACTGTCTTTTACACAGTATCTTGGACAGAACCCGAGTTCATGATATGACTTGAATTTATTTTATTAGTAAAGGTCCAAATTATCTAAGAGATAATGTGACAGAAAGTTCTGTGAAGGAATAGTTCCACCGCTTTAGTTGGTGCCTAGATGTGCGCATCATTTAATTCTGACATAGCCTGGCTGTCCTCATTTTGTAATGGCTGAAGCTGCAGCTCTGACACATAAGGGAGCCAGTCGATCTTGTGGCCAGGACCAGAACAACAGATTGCTCAGGAGTAAAGCCTGTGGCATATTCACCATTAAATTTTTTAAAGAAATTCTAGAACATTTCTAAACAGTACATTTCACTAACATTCCAGAACAGTACGAAATTCAGATTCATCTGTCTCAATCATTTTAATAACTCAAGGTTTCATTTCAGGGTTAATCCAACTTATTTGTTCAGCCCAATAACACCATTAAAAATAGACACAATTTGCCTTGATTTTTTCTAGCACTACTTTCTGAAACATTTCTCCATTTTCATCTCTTCTGTTGTGTTCACATCTTTGGACAAATGATAACAATCTGATAATCATATTTATCCTAACATCTAGAATGTTAGTGCATAAATCATCTTAAAGTAACTACATTGTGGAGTGTCATTCAGTGATTACACGTGCATAGCAAAAGAGGTAACTTGTCATTCATTACTTTCTAGTTAAAGATACAAGATATACGTTACATTTTCAATAAAAGTTTGATAATTGAAAGGAATTATTCAAAAACAAGTTTTTCTGAAAGTTTTTGACTCATAGGTTTAATATGCATTTCTAACTTTTGATGTATAATTTAGGCACATAAGGAAAAAGGTAGGATATTTACAATTCTGGTAAAGAAATAGATAATTATTATGATGTCTCTGATAGAGATTAAATGACTGTCATCAACTGTTACCTAAATAAGAAATAAAAATATTCACGGAATACTTGTAAGAAAAGACCATAACACTCATTCAGAGCAGGCAACTCCCAAAATAATAAACATTGAAAACTTGTTTTAAGGTTAAAAGAGGAATGTAGAATAATGCCATGCTCTTGCTTACCATCAGGGCAATGCCAGAGTTTGTGCATCAGTGTGAAAGGTACCTTGGGTTGACAGTACCTTCCAAATAAGGACAGGTACTTCTGAAAAGGAACCATATCACCTTTTCTACTACAAACTGAGGCTGCTGTGTGCTTCTATCGACTTATGGCTCTTTCTAATACCTCCACAGAGAAGATAATGTCATGGGCCTTGGGCACAGGGAACTTAAACAAAAAAAGGTTTTTTTTTTTGTAAGCTCTGTTACCTGGATAGGGAGCACTTTAATTTCAAGAGTATTGAACCATATCTTCACTTCAATTTGAGAGTTAAGTTCTGCTACAGTTTCATCTTTGACAGTATCTACAGAAGTACCTTTCTCACCTCCATTCTGGGTCCTTGGCAATATGACCGAGGGGAAGGTCCACAGGCTTGGGATCCAGACAGACTGTTGTCCCAGCCCTGAATTCACACCACACTTTCTCTGTGATGTTTTACAAGTTACTTGTCTTTTCTCAGACTTGGCCATTACATTTGCAAAATAATGGTATAGTACCTACCTGACAGGGTCAAAGTGAAGCTTATAAGAGATTTTTTAAAAGTCTTTATTAAAAGAGTTAAAATAATGTGAGTGAGGTACCTAGACTTGTGTTTGGCTAATAGTGGGTACTTTAGATATTCATCCAGTCTTTTTTCAATTTAATAAATGTACTTATTATATGCTAAGTGGTATGCAGGGCCCTGAAATCCAAAAGTGAGCAAAACATGTACAGCCCCTGATTTCACGGAAACCGTAATCCATCAGGAGATTATGTGGTCATAATCACAGAAATATGTACAATTAGCACTTTGGATAGAGTCTCAGAAGCTAACAATGCTGGGTGATAGTAGTGCAAGTAACACCATGACCAGGTGTGGGCAGCACAAGGCAAACTTTTAACTAAAATCTAAGGATTGAGAGGGTGAGAACTGGGAGAATAGGAGTGAAAGATCATCTGGGCAGAGGGAACAGCAAGTGCAAAGGGAAAAGACTGGAGAATAAATTTAGGAATTGAGAACAACACGACAGGAAGAAGTGGGGATGCCAGATTGGGGTCTGGGCTTGGTAAACCTAGTTGAGAGCTTGATCCACTGGCTTGGGAATAATGAGACATCATTAAAGAATTTCTGCCAGGGTACGATGAGGCTCTAGTATGGGTAACCATTTGGGGGCTGATTACAGCATCTCAGAGTGGCCACTCTTGATTAGTGGACTAATTAACTAGGCAACCATTGTGGATTGACCATGAGGAAAGTTGATAACTTGAACTGGAGTGCTAGTCCTAGAGATGAAATGAGGACAACAGAGGTGAGGTCATATTGATTTGGTGAAGGATCAGATGAAATAATAACATAGAGAGTGGTGATTTCATTTCATTCTGTGTCTCCTACCAAAGATCATCTACTCTGCTGCACACACATGCACTGTACTTTTCATCTTCCTCACAGCAAAATGTGGCATGACTCCTCAGTCCACAAAAAGATGGTACAAATTCATTTGGCAGAAAAACCAGGGCAGAGCTGACATGAAGCTACTTATAGTCTTTGTATATTTCACTTGCTTTGAATATTTTACTATACAATTATGTTTGTGTTTTATTACCTCAGACCTTGCCAATGTGGTATGTAATATGCAGTGTACATATTATATTCCCCATGTAAATGCTGAGTTACTCTGAATTTAAAAATACATCTGGCTCCAAGGGCTCATGGACCCATAATAATAACTTAAAAAACCAACACACTGAAATTTGCAAAATTCCTTGCTCAATGATTCCCAGCTGCCAAAATGTGGTGCCAGGTTTGTGTAACCCCTCACCACATGATGGTCAGACCGCTCACCACCACATTTTACCCTCTGCCTCCCTGACCATTATTGGTACACTTTCTCTTTTATTTGTAAGAAACATATAGAGCCCTGGCTGGTGTAGCTCAGTGGATTGAGTGTGGACTGTGAACCAAAGCGTTGCTAGTTCGATTCCCAGTCAGGGCACATGCCTGGGAGGCAGGCCAGGTACCCAGTGGGGGGCTATGTGAGAGGCAACCACACATTGATGTTTTTCTCCCTCTCTTTCTCTCTCCCTTTCCCTCTGTATAAAAATAAATAAATACATTTTTTAAAAAGAGAGAGAGAAACATACCAACTGGTCAAGTGCCCTCTCTAATTATGAAATATGGACAATAGGGAAGCAAAAGATACTCAGTCTGTAAAGTACAAAATAGTTTCCTCTGTGTGGACACATTTTTCTCTTCTTCTCAGATGCCTCTTATGAATGTACAGAAAACCTACTCCCCTTCTTTTATCATAAACTTTCTTAAAAAACATCTGTTCCACAAAGCATTTCAGCTACAATAACCACTCATTTCTCAACATTGCTCCCATTGCATTGTGTTTTATAGGTGTCCATTGTCTCATATGTCCTTGTGTGTATTTACATTGTAATCCCCAAAGGAGAAAGGAAAATTCTTGCTTTGTTCTGTCTGTTGCCTGGGCACACCCACTACAGAGCTGTATGCACACCTATGTCCTGTATAAATAATAAGAAAAAAATCACCACCGCTGTTCAATTTATCTTTGAAGGTTAAGGAGTGGTACTTGTCATATCAAGAAGATATCATG
>PVJI01005633.1:60342-94522 GCA_004026765.1 Micronycteris hirsuta
GCTGGAAACAACCTAAGTGCCCATCTACAAATGAATGGATCAAGAAACTATGGTACATTTACACAATGGAATTCTATGCAGCAGAAAGGAAGAAGGAGCTTATACCTTTTGCAACAGCATGGATGGAACTGGAGAGCATTATGCTAAGTGAAGTAAGCCAGGCAGTGAGGGACAAATACCTTATGATCTCACCTTTAACAGGATCATAACCAACAAAAGCAGAAAGCAAGCAAAACATAATCAGAGACACTGAAATTAAGAACAGTCTAACAATAGACAGGGGAGAGGGGGGAGGGGACAATGGGGAGAAGAGTTTTTAGGAATCACTGTAGAGGACACATGGACAGAACTAAGGGGGAGGAGGGAGGTTGGGGGGTGGGACGGGAGGGGAAGGGAGGGGGGAGGGGAGAGGCTGCAAATAACTGTAATTAAACAAAAAATTAATAAAAAAAATAAAATAAAAAAAGAAGATATCATGTAATTTGATGGGTAAACTTTAAAAAAGTTATTGCTTATTTAAGATCTTTAATTAATTTTAAAGTAATTTTAATTATCTGGAAAGCCATTTTGTATAGGTAAAGAAGTATCAGTTTACAATTGAATGGCTTGCTGAAAAAAATCCTCATAAACACATCTTTAAGTAAAAACTAACGGTCCTCACCTTCCACATAAGAAAGATGGAAATCAGCTTTTGGGAAAGAGGGCACAGAGCGGGGACAAGTCATTTTATTATGCCATAAATATGAAGTTGAGTTTCTGTGGTAGACCCAAATACTGGGTATATAGTGGCTGCCTAGAAAAGTAAAGGAAATATGGGAAGGTACCCAGATTCTCTTCTGATGTGGATTTGGTCCCACAAAATCTGTGGGGGACTGCTACCGATTGCATGAATCAATTTCACCCAGAGACACTCTTGGAGAAGGAGTTCTGGTCGCCACGGGTCTTTCCCTTCTGGTCTGGAAAAGGCCCTGGTATAGCTCAGCCGGGCTTTTTATTAGAAGTTTTAGGATATATTTATATTGGATTGATTATTCATGAACTATATGCAGAACAAGAGTTTTCAGCGAGGTCATGAGGATATATGGGAAGGGGATAGATAAGTGGGCGGTGCATTCAGTAAGGTAAACATTTGGGGTACAGAGCATTAGGTTGTAAATTCAGGTCCAGTGGCAGACAGGACCAGGGTAGTACATTAAAAAGGAGACAAGTAAATTGAGGGTAAGCTAGCAAGGGCTGTTAACTTTTAGGACCATAAATCATTGAGACAAAGAAGAATTTCATGGATCTATTAACTTAAGTCTCTTGACTCTGGGAGGGAGAGACCCAGCAAGGCAGTGAATTTTTAAGAAGCATGTTTAGCCATATTCCTATTAGAGAATTATTTTTCTACTGACATGAATCATGCTTGTCCACACGGGAATATTTTTTCCTCACATGGAGCTTTGCTCACACACATGTATCCTGGGACTGCATGTTTTCACTCATGTGAAAAGAATTCCCACACTCTTCTGTCAGAAGGAATTGACCTGAAATGGAAAGATGTGTTTCAATTTCAGAGACGGAAGGGACTACTTGTGACAATTTGTCTTTTTCTCCCCTTGGTGTTTTGTTGTCAATGATTTATGAAGGCTAAGTTTGAAGGCTGATGAGTCTGATTACTTAAGAGCTATCTTCTTAGTCTACCCTGTGTTTGTTTTAAATCTTAAGGGTACACTGATATGATGCCTTTTTTTCTAATTTTAAATATAAGAGATTATCATTATCCCTTTCAGTCAAGAAACTATATAAAGGAACAGACAGCATTCTGTTACATACAATTTTCTATAGACTGAATGCTTGTGTTCCTCCAAATTCATATGTTGAGATTCTAACCTCCATTATGATGGTATTTGGAGTGGGGCTTTTGGAAGTTGATTAGGTCATAAGGGCAGAGTTCTCATGAATTGAATTAGTGCTTATATAAAAGAGGTCCCAGAACAGCCCCAACTTCCTTCTGCCATTTGAGTTCATGGTGAGCAGATGGCCTCTTGGAACCAGATTCTCACCAGACACTGAATATGTTGGTTCCTTGATCTTTGACTTGGCCTCCAGAATCATGAGAAATAAGTCTCTGTTGTTCTTAAGTCACCCAGTCTATGGTATTTTGTTAAAGCAGCCCGGACAGAATGATACCAGTATTTATCGGTCTGATACAGCTAATATCACTAATCATTTCCAATACCAATTAATCCCTTTTCATACTTTAATGCTCCATTTACACCCAAAAAAGGCAGACTTGTGGCTTTGGGTAGTACACTACTGACTTGCACCTGGGATTGACTTCCAAAGACTGTCTCTAGCTCCAAAGGTATTTCTTCCCCTTAAAAGACTTTGTAGAACAGAGCTTTCTAAAATTTAGGGGAGGAAAGGTGTGACACTGGTGATTTCTATGAGGAGATGACATTAGAGCAGACACCTGAATGAAGAGGAGCGCTGGCCATGACAATAACTGGAGTGAGAAGAGGCCCGTGAGAGAGAGCAGCAAATTCAAATTTCCTGAGATGGAATCTTCTGGACATGTTAACAAACACTGCCATAGTTGAATAAAGCCGCACAAAGATGCCCATGTCCTAATCCCTGGGACCTATGAATATGTCAGTTTATGTGGTAAGAGGGACTTTGAAGATGTGATTAAGTTAAGATTCTTTAGAGGAGGAGATTATTCTAGATTGTCCAGATAAGCTCAATGTAATTACAAGGATTCTTTTAAGAGGGAGGAAGGAGGTTCAGAATTAATAATAGAGGAAGTGAGAACAGAAGCTAAAGACTAAAATGATATAAGGAAGTGGCCACAACCAAGGAGTGCAGGCGGCCTCTTGTAGGTGAAAAAAGCATAAAGCAAACAAACAAATTTTCTCCTCAGAGCCTGCAGAAGAACCAGCACTGGCAACACGGACTTTAGCCTAGTGAAACTGATTTTGGACTTCTGACCTCTAAAAAGTGTAAGAAAATACTTTTTATGCACACTGTCTGGTAATTTATTACAGCAGCACAAATGTCAATAATGGTGGAAAGACATGAGTTTAGAGAAGGAGCAGAGGACAAAGCCCACATTGGTCAAAACAGAGATAAATGTGTAACGTAATGAATGAGTCAAATCTTCTTGGGGGAAAGAATCAATCAAACAGGCAAAGGAAAAACAGGAACTAAGTTGATGTTCCATCCATTTCAAATAAATTTTACTATTTTGAAATTTAAATATGCCAAAAGAATTTACAGTCATCCAAAATGTATTATAATAGAATTTGTCCTGTGACCTGTATAACATAGTAGATTTAATTTGTTTAGGCATAGATCCCTTTGAAAATCTGCTGTTATAGATGCTATGTAGAATAATACACATAAACTTTGGATGAAATTTGAAGTGCTTCGAAGCCCATGCATGGATCTCAGCTTACATATCTCTGTTCTACATCAAAAAGTACTAAACGATAAAAAAAAATCAACTTTATGTTATTATTCCTTTTGGTTGAAGTTGACTCTTAGCTAGGCTCCCAAACAAAGCCTGAAACAGTTTTTGATGCAGGTGGCTTATTTTGAAAGTAAGCCTAGGGAGCATGAGGACAGGAGGTGTGGGGACTATAGCAGAGAAAGAAAGAAATCTAATTCAACAATGTTTTCTTGAGTTGGCACCTCATCCTTCCAAGGGTCTTTTAAATGCATCTCAGAATTGTCCATCTGGTGGATGAAAGGAAGGCAAGTTAACCACTGGCTCCTGTCTCCCATCAGTACACTGGCAGCATGGTCACAAATTCTGTAATTCTAACTGCACAACGGTGGATGCTGAGCAGCTCCTCAGGCCTCCCATGAGAAGTCCAGGCCAGAACCAGTGATAGAGGTGCAGCAAGGGCAGGGTGCTGAGCGCTGCATTACACTGAGCTGTAGACAGAGATGTCTGCTCTAAGTGATCTCTGCCAACAATGGCTGGAAAAAAAGAGAGCTCAGGGGAGTTACAGAGATTTCTAAGAGGTGCCTATCAGGTTTGGATGCTTCCTCAAAACCATCATCATTTCCTGATAGGAGAACACATTTCGATTTTCACAGATATCATGATCAAGTTTAATCAATGTTCTTTTGACTTCTGTATATACATTGTTTGGAAATATTACTCTATTTAAATTTTTTTAACTGTTATTCAATTACTCTTTATTTCCCTTTATGTATTTATAGTCTACATCTAGACTATTACATTAAACTGTATTAATTTAGTTAAGATAACAATAGGTAACATGTATTGCATCATATACTTATTTTGTAGCAGGCACTCTTACAATTTATGTGGATTTTCTTAGTGAATCCTTACAACAACCTCATGAGGTAAGTAACATTTCCCCCTTTTCATAGATGAGGAAAATTAGATTTTGAGAGGTAAAGCCATGCACCAAGAAGAACACGCAATATAATATTGAAGGTAACATTCAAACTCAGTTATTGAATGCTAGGGTCATAAACCACTACGCTTCTCAAAATCTAGTGTGCATCAGAATCACCTGAAGAGCTTGTTAAAATACAGAACACCTCCCCATCATTTCACTTAATATTTTGACTCAGCAGGTCTGTGGCAGAGCCTGAGAATGTACATTGCTAACAGAATCTCAGCTGAAGCTGCTGGCATGAGGACCACACTTTGAAGACCAGTCACTGTACTGTGCTAACTGACCTCTCCTAGTTACAAAATAGTACCTTGTGATCCTTTCTGACCACGTTCTTCAACATTTATTTTCATCTTCAACTTCAGTGGAAAAAGGATCATACTGGAGAAGTTCTGAGAGATAATCTATTCATGGAATGCAGTGATTTTGTTTTGTTCCTCCCCACCCCTAACCCAGCCCAGGACCACGGGCTTTGTGCCTATGAGCTGCAGAAACGGGTTTGGCTTGCAAGGCATTTTCTTGTCGGAAATCCAAAGAAAAACATCCATCTTACAAATGATGTTTCAACTCTGCCTAAAATATAAATATTTATGAGAGTGAGGTTAGCTGTTTGGCATGCGACACATCTTTTTTTGTTAAAGTTTTCCCATTAGAAGACAGTTGCTTGGGAAAGCCTTAGAAACTAATATTGCATTTCACTTCATAAAGATTGTGGAAAACTAAACACTAAGAGAAACCACATTCCAATTGCTGATGAGAGGTGAGGACACGTTCCCACAACCTTCCTGTGCTAATGAGTTACAGTTGCAATGTGCAGCCTGGCTCAGAGTTTTGTTTCCAAGCCAGAATTAAGGAAGGAAAGAATTCTTCTATTAGGACTAAAGAAAACTTTATGAAAGGAGAGCCTCTGCAAGAGCAGAATGGTAGCAGGTTTGGCTGACTGCAGAGAAGAAGCAGCTTAATGGAGGCACAAGGAGAACCAGCCATGTAGACTGGGCCACAAGATTCTTGTGCGGGCAACACAAATTCCAAGCGGACTCCAGTCCCTATGGTTAAAGACAAGTTGCAGTCAGCCACACTTGGCTTTCCAGTTGGAATTTGTCAATGTGAGGTAAAAAAATGACTCCACCAAGTTAACATCAGTTTGTTATGATGGTAGATTTAGGAAAGGAAATTCATACTCAGTTGTCTAGAAAATTATCTAGAACATTCTTCCTGGAATGTTAATTTCCTCTTCAAAAGACATGATGGAAAAAGAATGGGTCTTGGAGTCAAATAGACCTGTTTTGACTCTCAGCTCCGTCTTGGTTTGTCTTGGTGAGTTTCTATGAAACTTGACCTTGCTGATTTTGTGTCCTCATTTTGGAATGACCCTGAGCTTGCAGGTAAATGTAAAGAGTATCTGAGGCATGATGCCTGGCACATAGTTTCCTGTCATAATTTGGTCTTGTATGCTGAAATGACCCTCAACTTAGATCAGTGCCTGACACAATACAACAATGTGTATGCCATTTTAATATTGATCAAAATATGGCTTGTTTTCTAAAAAGGCACTAATAGAAGGAGCAATTCATTTTAGATGACCGTGATAAATGCTTTTCCTCTATGCTTTTGAGGGGGGAGCTTGTCTGCTCATATTTAGGGCTATGATAAGAGTAGGTTTAAGCCAATGTTAATTTGCAGCAGTGGTTTAACACACATCCTCATGTTGCTTTTTAATTAAAAAGGTAAACATACAGTACTTTTATATGTGCCACTTAACAAACTGAGTCAGAAGTTGAGATAGCAAAACAAAAAAATGTGAAAAAGAAATGACATTAGGAGAGAGAGGAAGGGAGGGAGAGAGAGAGAGAGAAATAAGAAGGAGCAAGAGGGAGGAGGAGGTATAATAGTATTTGGCAACTGAAGTGTCTTAAGCCATCCATGACCACAAGCACTGATGTCTTTTTGGCTAGCATTGCCAGCTCAGTGAGGCTGAACTAGGTCTCATATATGCATCATTTCATCTAATCCTCACAGCAGATGAGTAGAAGTACAGTTTTTATTTATACTTTAAAGACAAGGAGTCTAGGAAGTAAACTGACAAGCCACAACTGCACTGTACCCACCGTCTCTTGTTCTTAACCTACCATCCCAACATGCTGCATCTTAAATGCCCCATATCCCCCCATCTCCCATTCTTTTTAGTATTGATCATAATGTAATAAAATGGCTCATGTATGATATAACAACTTACTTTATTTTGATTTGAAGATATTTGGATTAAAGGAGTATACAAAGAAGAATGTGAGTGAAATGGAAGAAATGTCATAGTTCAGTACTACTTTCTATAACTTTATCTGTGTAAGTGTGCTGAAGAAGAATATGTAAGACGAAAGAATTTGGTGTCTTGAAGAGTGAAGATGGGAATCTGGAAATAATATGAAAAAAAGTAAGCAGAATAATAAGAGACAATTCAAAGCCATTATAATCTCATTATGATTTTCAACTTGGGAGAGGGCAAGGATAGAAGGGTCTATTTGTACTCTGATGATTCATAAGTTGGTTAACACATTCTGAAATACTCTGTTTCCATGAGTGCCTATGCTCATGTTAAAACTTCAGAGTGCTTAGAATGATTCCTTAGTTGATATATTCTTTGAGTCATCATTATGAAGTAGATTTTGTATTAGCCTTAATGTTATGTTAATCAATCAGATTTTTGTAATTCTAGTACTATTGGCTCAAGTACTTTTTATTTTATTTTTTTAAAGATTTTATTCATTTATTTTAGAGAGGGGAAGGGAGGGAGACAGAGAGAGAGAGAAACAGCAATGTATGGTTGCCTCTCACATGGCCCCCACTGGGGACCTGGCCCACAACCCAGGCATGTGCCCCGACGGGGAATCGAACTGGGACCCTCTGGTTCCCAGCCCGCGCTCAATCCACTGAGCTACACCAGCCAGGGCTGACTCAAGTACTTTTAGACTTGTTGAAATAACTGTATGTTAGAGTGATGGGATAACTTTTGAATTTTGAGAATTTATTCTACTCTCTCATCAGTTAATGCTCTATGGACAATGGTGTGGTGATTGCAGGGTGGGAGAGACGTAAGGGACTTAATGGTAATGGAAAAAATATAATAAATTCTTTTAAAAAGTAAGTCATACTGTTAAATTCGTAGAAGGTAAAAAAAAAGAGTTTTAAAATACTTAACACACATATTCACACACACATACACAAAATAAATGTAGCACATTTCAAAAGGTTATAAGAGCCACTGCTTTTATTCTCTCATTTACATTAAAAATAATTAATTCAACATATACTTACTGAGTATCTACCCGAAGCCACACATTGCAGTGACAGTTTGGGAGATACAAGGGTATATAGTGATTGTTCTTAACTAAATCAAAATGTAGATTAGAAAACAGGTAAATGAATAAAGTGAATGTTAATATTTATTATAAGAAACAAGGTTTAAACAAGGTTAATTAACTTCCTCAAATTTCTGGTGGTGTAGTTTAGTATTTTCTCCGGGATAACTAGGAGAATAGAACTGTAGAATTTAGCTCGACGTGCTTGGATTTCTTCCGTGCCCTACTTCTAGACTTTGAGATGGAGACAGTATTTCCCAAGGCTTCATTATACCATCATTTAAGAACTGAGATTTAAAATAATCACTAGAAACTACTTATGAAGCACTCCTGCATCTTTGGGAAAGGCACTGTAGCATTTCTATGAAGGAGCTAGAAAGAGTGGCCAGAAATGTAAGACAACTGTTTGCTTATAGTTTGCCTTAGAATAGGGATCACAAAATTTGGACTTCTTTTATTCTATCCATTTAGTAATTCCAAATATAATAGTTTTATATTCCATAGAGAGATGAAGACTACTCAGGAAATGAAGAGAAAGAAGTGACTGTCCTATTTAATTTTTCTGAACAATTTCACTAGGTTTTAGTAGCTTCATGAGTGGTGAATGTAAACTCTACCTGTTTTAGGGTCCATCTTACAAAAAGACACTTGACTTTAGAAAAATAAATGGGTTTCCCCCAATCATTGGCTGACATAAATCATTGTGTGATTTTAGAACAGATCCCTGATTTTGTGAAATTTATAGATTTTATACACCTTTGACAATAAGTATTTTTTGGTGGTGTATCTTCCTTTCTTCCTAGAATGCCTTAGTATTGCAATACATTTCTTCCCTTCCCTTTTATTTTCACATAATCTTCCATTTGTTCTTCTGATATATTCTGTGGTGCTTCCAGTTTGGATTTTCTGCTGTCATGTGGGAGCATTTTGGCATGCCATGGAGTTGTGCTCTTCCTTTTAAAAATGGTAGTTGATTACTGAGCTGATATTTTCAGTTTCCACATTGCTTTATTGAGGTTGTAAATTGCATTACACAAAAGAGTAATAAAATAAAAACAGACCAAATTTGCACAACTGATAAGGAAGAACACCAACTAAGTTTGTGTTCAGTTGTCCTAAGTGTCCCTGTGTTTTCAGTACAGGACTTGTTTGTTGGGGTGGAACAGTGTCAGGATCTGGCCCACTCAGTCCTGGACCTGAAAGGCCTGCAGTAATCTCTGGACTTGAGTTTTCCAGCTCTGGAACAGAGAGGCCATTCATTCTGTGCCAAAGGGCAGCTTTTGGGTAATGTGACAGACCCTTGCTGTTGGGATCTTATTGTCATGATAGAATAAATTTCATCAAGTTGTTGCTTAAGTCCGAGCATGAAGTCAGTCTCTATGAACATGAACAAATAATAATATAATCTGTATTATGGAACTGGTGCATTTGAAGGTAGGTTCAAAGTAGTTGGTACTTAAAGTGCATGTAAAGGGTGAAATTTAAATATCATGTCAGTCACTTTGGAGGAGATTCTCTTCCTTATGTCCCTTTTGTTATGTAACTAAGGAGGACTCACTCTTTGCAAGAAGAAAGGGTGGAAATCTTTTTGGCTTGCTGAACACTTAGGTACCTTTTGTAAATGCCATTTGACTGTGGGGGTTCGAGAACAGAGGGAAACCCCTGGCATGGAACAGCCCAGAGAAGGGAATTTATGTTCCCTAAAATGTGAAGGAAAGGTTCTCTGGTGGCCAAGGCCTCATTGTGTGCTGGTGTGCACCTGGTTTGTGACTAAGGTTGGAAACCCCTTTGCTTATTACTCATTATGACCTTGTGAGCATGTCAGTGGATACTAAAGGAAGTTTCTCCCTGGAGTGCAGTGTTGGGCAATGTTGCAGCAAAGGCAGGGTGTGGATCAGTGAAGGTATCTGCACAATGATGAAGAAATGCCCACCAGATTGTATAGGGTCCATGCATAACAGTAATACCTTGTGACAACAGAGGAGCTATGGTGACCATTGTCATGGGCCAAAACAGTCAGGTCAATCAGAAAGGCTTTCACTATGGAAATAAGGAACTCTGGAGTCTAAAAACGTTATTAGCAAACCTCCATCTTTTCTGCCTGCTAATAGCACTGTTGGTAATGGGCTGGTTTGATTCTATAACTTTTACACTTTCCCTTCCCTAGATCAGGAGTTAGGGGATTGGTAGTGACCCTCCAGAAGTAACCCCACATGCCAAGTTTAAACTTATGAATCGCATATAGAGTGACATTTACAACTTTTACTTAAGTACTTAATCTTCAAATACAGGGTTCACAAAAATTGCAGGAGTCATTGAACATAGGGCCGATGGGCTGTGTGAGCATGTATGTGTGTTCCACTGTAAGCGCTGTTGTAGACTACCCTGTCCCCATACTGTAGATGGTCTCTGCTCATCCTGAGGAGGCCTTTACATCACAATTCAGGCGCAATCCTTGCTACAGTGCAATCACCAGTGACTCCAAGAACCTATAACCAAGTGTAGCCATCAAAACCCAGAAGACATTTTCTTATGCATTATACCAGGGGTGTCAAACTCGTTTTCACTGGGGGCCACATCAGCCTTGCAGTTGCCTTCAAAGGACTGAATGTAGAGCTCCTTGCCCTTAATTAAGGATTAGTTACAGTTATATAGACCTAAAATTACATTCGACCCTTTGAAGGCAACCGTGAGGCTGATGTGGCCCCTGGTGAAATGAGCTTAACACCCCTGCATAGTATCTTAAACCAGTCTCCCCTTCTGTGACATAGTCTTTGAGAATCTGTGTGGTTCTTTGCTCCTTTGTTATGGACCAGTCCTTTTGTGAAAGCTAAAGTAGCCTTAGTTTAAAGCTTCATATTCTGATCAGTTTCTTACTTAAAGAGCATAATATTGACAATGCATCAACAACCAAACCAAGCACAATTTCCACTGTCATTGCAGCATTTTGAGAAATAACTGTAGAGCTATGAGGAAAAAGGCACTGCGTCATTGACCTTGGATGACGGTTACACAGATAACATGGTTAGACACTGGAGCACAAGAATTTTGTATGTTTCGGTCTAGATGTGGAGAAAGTTAAAAATACTACAAAAACTCCATTGTTCTAAACTGCCTTCCATATATTTATTCACATATGGAGCTTTCTTGCCAAGTAAGAAATAAAATGTGAGAACACTAAGTTTAAGGAAAAGATAGGTTAGAGCAGAAGTAAACTGACAGTTAATACATTTCTTTCTTTTTGCCTTCCATAAAAGTGAATGTGTGCTAATTAATAGGTACTAAAATTTCAACATTGCGTGGTAGGATTATTAAAGATTTTGGCGTCCAGTGCAGTGGCAACAGCTCCAATCAGTGTAATATACCCTCCTACAAGCAGTGTTTAATTACCGAGATGAGCAAGCAGTTACTCTATGAGCGTGAATTTCTCTAGACATATACCAGCCCCAAAGCCCTGGCTCTTACATTTCACTCCAGCGCAGATAATACCAATGATGAATCCAGTGGTGAGAAGGAATAACTGCAAAAGAATCTATATAATTGGCTGAAACAATGCCTTTGAGGAGCAGTGCTCTGTAATCTTGCAAATCAAATTAGAAGAAAAATAAAACTATTTCCTTTTAAGTGTGACCAGATTCAAGTATCTTTTTGGTGTTAAGGAAACAAAATAATCTTAATTGTTTATTGATTATTCAAATCATATAAACCTGAAATATATTAGTGTGGTTAAATTGTTTCCTTCTAAGTGTAGGCTTCAAGACGTAATGAGAAAGCAACGTGCTGAACTGCAGTGTGAAAATGAGTTTTGATATCGCTCTCTGTTTGGAATGATCTGAGGTGGCGAGTACAGAGGTGGCACCTTCATTAACCTGAAGGGTGAGGGAGCATTGTAAGTAATTTTTCCAGCAGACTGAGAATAAGCTTGGTGACAACTATATGGGGACTTCTGTTGGCCTCTTGAGCAGTGGAGAAGCCTGCCAAGTACTGAGCTGGCAAAGAATAAGAGAGAAGAGGGGGTGGGGAAAACTTGAAAGATGATCCTCTGCTGCCCAAATGAGTTTTTGGTCAAAGCCTTTGAGCACAATGTAAGAAAATAAAATGGGAGGAATATTTTTCAGCTATTTTGCAATCTAATATTGTCAGCTTTAAGGATTGAGGAGAAGAAAATATGAAGGACGAAAAATAAAATATGCTGAGATTAAAATGTTATCTTTACATACTGTGCTTCATCAGCACGGCGTCCAAGGGCTTTGGTGTTGGCTGCAAAGTATGACTAAATCTTCGTTTCCTTGTGGTTGAAAGTAATTAACTGCTCCTTGGCACCACTAGATGGAGCTGTAGGTTTACCAAGAGCTCAGTTGTGGTCTAAAAATGGCTTATGATGGCTGTGAATCCTTAACAAAAATTTAAAATGTTCAGGATTGATCAATTGTAAATCATGTTGGTCACGAATTCACATTAATCTGGGCGGGGAGAGGGGCAGATGAGGAGATATTTTTAAAATCCCACATCATACAACAGTAGCAAATGACCCTCAATGTGCAGTTGTAAAGTTGTTCATGTGAATGATTATTTTAAAGTATAAATTCTGATGTTTAAAACTCCAAGAGAATAATCATGACATATTATAAATTGTCTGCTGCCAATACACACATACTTTCCTTTATTTTCACAGCAGCTGCTAGCTCATGCTATCAGTGGTCAGGAGCAAACAAACAAAAACTACCCCCCCAAAAAAACCTCAGGGCTTCCTTTCCAACTTAACCAGTGGAAATGTGCAGCAAATGACAGGAATTGGGAATTGTGTGTTCAAGTTTAAGGTGTTGTTTCTGAGTGTAGTACTTTTTGAGAATCTCATTACCTCATATCTTGATGTGTGAAGTGCGATTCACAGCACAGTTTGCTAAAGGCTAGTTAGCTCTTGTCTTAACGGTCTTAGGTGTCTAATATCCCATTAATCAAACCTTAGTGAAATGAAGCATTTCCATTTGTTTTGACTAAGCTTCTTCTCTCTATTAGCTGACCCTTTTTCTTTTATGTAAACGTTTCTATGTCCATTGCTAGATGGAAGGGCTATCAGATGGCTTCCAGAATAGACGATGGATACCAATCATTTTCTAGAAAGACAGGGAGTCATTTATTATTCCTCCTTTCACACTTGTCTCCCAGATGAAAATGCTCCTGAAGTTCATTTATTCATTCACTCATTTTGTTCTCTCTCCCATTCTCTCAGTCTCTTTCATACAAAGAATACCTCATAGATTTTGTCTAAGTTGCCCATGTAACCCTTCTCCTCAGCGAGTGTGGCTATTCCATCTGTCAGGACAGGGGAAGTTCAAACAGCAATGTTTATAAATTGTCTGCTGCCAATACACACATATTTTCCTTTATTTTCACAGCAGCTGCTAGCTCATGCTATCAGTGGTCAGGAACAAACAAACAAAAACTACCCTCCCAAAAACCTCAGGGCTTACTTTCCAACTTAACCAGTGGAAATGTGCAGCAAATGGCAGGAATTGGGAATTGTGTGTTCAAGTTTAAGGGGTTGTGGAATCATGCAATCATGCAAGTGGAAACTCTTCAACGATGAGTATGAAAGTTGAAAAATGATGGATTGTGGTAGCAATGCCATCGTCATACCAAAAGATTTAACTTTTTGTTAAATATTTCTCCTTAAAATTTCAAAATACTGAAAAATTGTATTACTATGTAAATTAATCCATAAAGAAAAGTATGGAACATTTGTAGTGGCCAGTATTTAGTGGCCAGGGGGAAAAAGGTACAAACAATTAAAGTGCAACAATCCAGATTTACTTCTAAGACATTGCCTTCCATCTTGCCATTAATCCCCAACTGCTGTAAGGTAATATGGACATAACATTAAACTTATTTCTTACATATAATCCCACAGTTAGGACCATTCCAAATTAGACAATCTATTTACAGTGGGTGCTATGTAAAACAAAAGTCTCACTTTGTAATCTCAGTCATATGCTTCTTTTCAAAGCATATTTCACAGCAGTGAATGTCAGCATCACATATATTTGTTATTTTCTGATTCCAAGGGGAGAGATCTAGGTAGAAGTCATTCTCCACTTAAAAGATCTTCAATGGGCAGGATGGGCTAAGAATTGCATGGTGCAGATGTAGTGCCAACAATCTCATGATCTGAACCTTCAGAAGTTCATCAGTTCCTCACAGGGATCATGCTGGGACAGAAGTCAACAGCAGCGCTGCATGAATGCTATCTGCAAGATTGTTCTACTTTCTTAAGCCAGTAGACCACCTCAGAAGTCACCAGAGTTTTTGGTAGTAAAGTGAAATCCATTATGCATTGAAAAAAGTAAGATAAGATTTTCTTTAAAAGATTTGAACTTTTTTGTGTTTATTTTGGGCTAGTTATTATTTAAGCACCTTACATGGATGAACTGATTCAGTTCCACAAGAACCCAATGAAGCTGGGAGATGATAGTCCTCATGTAAGGGAAGAAGAAACTGAGTTACATAGAGGTACTGGAATGTGTCCAGGAAGACACAGCCAGAGGGTAATGAGGCCAGGATTCATGATCAGTGGCAGCATTTGCCACTTTACTCACTTTGCTATAATATGTAAGTAGATATCTGCTTTCAGTATTTCATAGCATTTTTAAGAGCTTCTTAGCTAATTTGGACTTATGCATCATCTAAAATAAAAACTTTGTATAATTACTACTTTTCCCAGAATTGATAAATGTATATTTCTTATTTCTCTTGGTGTATGATGCCATTTTTATTTTTTAATTTAAAATTAAAATTGTTAATGTTGCTAGTCATATGAAAGTAATTGAAAGACAAATATTTTAATTTTATAATGGTGGTATGAGTGGAAAAAGAAAAGTGTTTTTAAATGAGTCTACATTATTGCCTTGGTATAGGTAGAAAAGAATTAAAGTAAAATAATTTTTGGAATAAAACTATATGTTCTCAATGGAAAAACTCCTTTAAGCAATACTTATATGAATATCACACACATATTCAACAAATACATGAGATTACTTCTGAGCAAAATCATACAATCAACTTCTCTGCTCAAGGGAAACAGTCATAACTTGAACCATAAATACTAATACAGACTGGTCCAGTTTGAACATAAAAGTCAAATTTTAGTCAGACTGAAACTTAGAAAAATGTATATTGAGAAAAAATTCAAATTTAAATTTATTTTATGTCAAGAAAAATACTAAATTTGTCCATCCACACTTTTGGCACTGAGTCCTTACTCCTGTCATCTGACATTAGTCTAAATATCTCCTGATCCGTGACATACTGTGAGCACAACTGGAGCACTTGCCTAATCAGCTTTCTCCTCAAATAACAATTACTAAGAAAGGTTTCAGGGAAATCAGTCCCTGATATGATAATGTACTGATGTGTGTATATTTCTTACATAGACACAAACATGCCTTCTGAAAAGCCATCACTGTGAAACGAAGAATCTTGCAGTGAAATTTCACATTAAAACAAAATGAACAAGCAAGCAAAATATAACCAAAGACATTGAAATTGAGAAGAGGCTGACAGTGACCAGAGGGGAGAGGGGAGGGGATAATCGGGGAAAAGGGTGAAGGGTTTACAGGAACAACTCTAAAGGACACCTGGATAAAAACAAGGGGGTGGAAACAGGGGAAGGAGGTGGGGAGGGCTGGGGTGGTGGGAAGGGGTGGGGGGAAAAGGCAGGAAACTGTACTTGAACAACAATAAAAAAATAAAATGAAACAAAACAAAACAGAATTGGGGTGGTGGATGGGTGGAGAAGAAAGTTAGTTGAGCAAAGTTCTTAGTAACCAATTATTTTGGCTTATCTCATCATCTGGTATAACTTCAATCAGTGCCCTAATGAAATGTTCATAGAAAGGTAGCCACTACAGAAGAGATGATCTCACACTGGCCACAGAAGCAGAGCTCATTTTTGCTGGAAGGCCCTTTTACTGAGACAGGCCTGAGGAAGGTGGCTCAGTCTGTCACATTTTATTCTGCTCAATCCACATAAACATTGTCAGGCTGGCACTGGTACTGCTAACTTTCAAGTTGAATTGCATTTACTTCACGTTTTTACTTTTAATTCTGAGAGTCCCTGGTCATGTCCACAGAAGTATATTTACTGGACATTTTAGTTGCTTATCAAATCAAATGGGGGGGGAGAAAAGTGCCAACCTTGACGTATTCTCCACTGACGAAACATGTGTTTGATAGAAAGGCAATGTTGTCATTTTTTGTGGCCCTTTGTCAGTCATGTTTGCTGGAAGGATAAGTGAACTCCATGGGAAGACACTTATCTAAATTATCCTCATAAAGTGCTGTCCCTCTGTGTGAAAAAAAAAAAATGAAAGAGAAGACCAGTCTGTACAGATATGCCTTTTATTTGAACTAATTAAAAAAAAAACACGAAGGTATGTTATGTAACCAGTGTTTATATATATATATATATATATATATATATATATATGTAAATGATATATATGTATATATGTTTGTATGTGTGCTTACATATGTAAACTAGGGTCTAATATGCTAAGTTATGCTGGAGTAAGCTATTGAACTCTTGCACTTTCATAATCCTTATAATGTCCCAACCTCAATGTAAATGAAGATACATCAATAGCTCCTTGATAGGAAGCCAGTAAAAAAGTATAAACAATGTGGGTCATGTCTGAGAGTCTGCAGATAAGAAGATAAATGTAGAGTTTCTCTTAATTAGTCTTTCTTAATTAAAAACAGCAGCAGTATTGTGATCAAATGAACACTGGTGGGAGCGTGGTCAGCTGGTCTTCTGGGTAACACTTGAGGAAAATGAGACTCTGTCCCCTTTTAGGATAAATGGTGCACTAAAGAAGGAATAAATGGTGTCTGTGAGCAGTGTCCCTTTGGTTTTTATCTGTGTGAGATGGATGTGCCTCTTGCCGTTTTCAGAGTGGTGTGGGGGCAGACTTAGCCATCATTAGCACCCCAGGATGGATCCAATTCACTAATTACTTATGCTGTCTTGGTTCACTGAGACTTAAGTACCAAGTCAATCCCATTATCTTCAGTCTCCCAAGCTTGCCAGAGCCATCCATCTTTCATTGAAAAGAGGCACAGGGCTTATCAATGGGTCCAGCAAAATTTAGGATTTTCTGACTTTGGGAGAAGGCAAGATTAGTTCTGAATCAAGTCCAGGCCCCTTTAAGCTACCACTTTGGATGCAATAAAAGCAAATTGTGACAATATCTATAACAATGTAGAGATGCAGGAGGGAGAAAAGAGAGAGTAAAGGAAAGAGGAGAGAGAAGGAAAGAAGGGGGAGAGAGAAAATGCAAAGCAAGGAATGTATGCCCCAACTATGACATGCAGCCTGTGGTTTCGTCACTTTTTCTCATCACCTATGAACACAAATGACAATTCATCTGATACAGACACATGATAATATAGTCAGAAATCAGTAATTAAAATATTCTGAAGGCCTGAGGCCCTCTCTGAGGAGAGGAATGAGGGCAGTGCTTGCCCTGTGCATGCCAGGCCTAATCCATCCTCCCTGGACATACTCGATGTCTGTGTGGCTCTGGGCCCTGGCTGTTTGGGATGGGTGATTGGCACCTGCTCTGCTGAGGGAAAGGGCCTGGCAGCTATTGGCAGCACTGTTGTGTTGTGTTCATTTGCACACTTTCAGAAACAGCAGTGTGGCTGCTAATACAAAAAAGAATCTTCGAAGCAGCATGACATCTCTTGGAATGGAATATTTGTCTTCACAAATGATTGCTCTGCTGCCAGCACTTGACACGGTGCTCGCAAACATGTGTAATTGTTGGAAGTGTAATGATGATTATTTGCATATTTAATGTTCTAACAGTACTGGAGAACAAACCTAGACTAAACCTTTTAGGGGCAGATTTGAATATGTTCAGCTTCAGCCAGAGGAGCCCCAGGAAGTAGGGAGACATCTGATGGAGAGCAAATGCAGGGATAATTGGTTTAACGTTCAAGGGCACCAATAAGCCTTGGTGCTTTTATTCTTGGACACAATAGCATTCTCTAGATTCATGCTAGGTGGAGTTACCCAGCACCAGAGAGACAATTTCTCTTGGCTTGAGTTCAAACATAAACTGTCAGATGCCCTATGTCAGCCTGGTTTTACATGAGCCAACAATGTATCCGTGATCAGTAGCCATGAGGAGGGATGGTTCACACTAAATTCATCACACATTTTATCCACTGGCCAGTAGAAATCGTCCTTCATTGCTGTACCACAAAGATCATTTTAGGGGAAGAATCTAACAAAATTATTAAAATAGCATTATATCCAGACATGCAGAGAGAACATTTTATTCTCTTTAAGTGTACTTATAAGATTCTTTTTCAGTTTTCATTTAGTTGGATCCTTGTTTGATTAACTTTTTTCCTTTGGTTGTTGACAAAATACTAAAATGATTACTTTCCTTTGAGTATTAACTAAAATGATCATTGCAGTAATCATTTCAAAATATGTATATATATCAAATCACTATATTGTATTACTTAAATGTAATACAATGTTGCATGTCAATTATTATATCTCAGCGAGGATGTTCTTTTCTTATAATATTCCTTAAAAATAAAGACAGCAGTTGTGTCTAAATGAAATTAGAAATACTTCTATTCTTCACTTACCATCCCCTTCAAACTTTGACTTAAATGCACCCTTGTGGGACCCTTAAGGTATGAAGTAAAATGCTATTTCTGCTTTGCAGTATGTCTGGGAGACCCCTAGACTTACAGGGGCAGTTTCCTGAAGTAGGATCCCTTGCAGGAAACATTTCAGAAAATCCAGAATGCAGAAAAATCCCTCTGCAAATGACACTCATTGTACCAAATTTGTCAATAGTGACAAGAGTCCTGGCCTTGGGAAGGGTTCCAGCCCACCTGCCTTTCTGAGCCAGTACTAACGAGACTCTCACAGCAGGCTAACCGGCATGCACCCACACATGCCTACTACACATCTTGAACAACTTGAAACTCAGAGATGGTGCTGCCTGCTCCAAATCAGCAGGAAAGGGGATTTTAGATGGTGGTAATTATCTCAGGAAAAACACACCTCACTGAAATCAATAGAATAATTTCTGATAATGTAGCCACTTGATCTGGTAATTTGGCCTTTCACCTGTAGTGAAGGACTTCGCTGGAGACTTTCTTGAGCTATTAGATGCCTCTTACTTGGAGGCTAACCAGTTCTTGTTTTTCAAAGTACTTTGAATAATTACCTTTAGAGATTAGTGCTTTCACTGCTTCGTCTTTCCTCTCTCTCCTATCTCTATCCCACTACCCCCATGCCAAGCTCACTCCCAAACTCCTCTCCAGCCAGCCCCCGCCCAGCCCATGCAGGTGATGTGAACCTCTCAGTCACAAGCCACTGCTCGCCACCAAAACTTTTATAAAGGCCTTTGGGGTTCAGCATGATCAATTATCATTCTCTAAATTGACTTTTTAAAAATCATATGGGTGAACAGAGCCAAACGTTGTCATTCCTGAGCCCATCATCCCAGGCCCAGCTCCCGGAGGGGCTGGAGCCCGACTGACAACGTTTCTCCTGAGAGTCGCCTGTGGGCCGTGTGCTGATTCACCTGCAAAGGATGAGGTTTCACAACTTACCTTTGTACGCCTGTCAGTGAGATGAGTAATGCTTTAGAAATTTATAAATACCTGAATTTTACTTCTGAGCATCAAAAGATCAACCACTCCATAGTAATATGAAGTTTAAAAAAAAGACATTAAAAAAAAGGTAAAATACTGATAGTAAACAATTTTAGAGTTCCAGGCACATTTCCAAATTCATTTATCTTAATTCTCACGATAGCCTGATGAGATAAGCACTCTATTCCCAACTTCCCATTTTACAGATCAGGACACTGAGAACTGGAGGGAATAAATAACGAGCCTAGTGTCCCACAGCTCACAAAGGATGAGGCTGGGAATTCAAGCCCCAGCACAGCAGCACCAGGGTATCCCCACTAAACTGTAGTTAGTGTCTCCTGGGGTTGCCAGCTACATATATCATGTCTTTGTGTGTTATATGTGGGTGCCAAAGCTGTGTCGCACTACAGTGCTAGCTGTTTGGTGTGCCACTTTAGAAAGAAGGTCTTCTGAAGTGCATGTGATGACCATGGACCCCAGCATCCACTCACGGCTCTGCTGCTATACAGAATACAGAAAGCAAAGGGGCTTTTTAAAATATATAATATTAAGTCAAATTTGGGTATACAAAAAGGAATTTTATTCCTTACTAAATTCTTTGAAGAACAAAATACTGAAAAAAAAAACACATGATAGTAATTAGCAGTTTTTCTTCAGGGGTTCATTGGTTTGACCTTAGCCTTTTAATATGTCCGAGTATGCTAATCAGCCTGACAGACAGAAAGATAAAGTGCAGAGGCACACTAAGTAGTAGGGAGAGTGGAGAGGATGCAGAGCAAGGGCACTGTGGCCAATATCACTGCAGGGGGTTTTTCCAAAAAGACTCAGAGCGAAACAGAGGCTCAGAAGCAAGTCACTATTTTTATTCTAAGTCCAGCAAGGTGAGCAAACTCATTTGTGTCTGTTCCAGAAATCTCCTTTTACTCTAGTTTAGCAGGAAATAGATTTATAGTTTAAAATGTGAGTGGGGTGGGAGATACATAGAATGTCCTTCTTTAAGGTTTAGATGTGTGGTGTCTGCAGTTCCAGCTGACGGCCATATGCCAGTCTGTCATTTTGGCAAACATTCACTGCTCACTGAATATCTATCCGTAGACTCCCCCATGTTACAAGGCTCTGTGCAGTGAGGTGGGGCTATTGATTCAGTGAGTGGAAACGATATGTGCCATCTTTGAGTCAAATAATTTAAGAGCTGGTGTATGACTTTCCAGCTTTCTCTTCTGCTGAGGTGAGTGCAAGGCCTGAGTTCAGGTGGTCCAGCTTCTAGGTGGGGGATTCCCAGCTTCCCGAGTTCTGTGTAGAGCTGACACAATAAAACATATATCCTAGAAGGAAGTTATGGTGGTAAGCCACTTATTTCAAGACTAACTTGTTACTGCAGCATAACTGGATTTTTCTTGACTAAAAGCTATGGGATCACATAAGTAACTATTCCTAGTAACTGAATTGAATAGATCTTCTTAATTCACACATCACAACCAATCATTTCATTTATTGGTATACCTAGATCAGATAGGAAGAATAAAGGGGAATTACTGAATACATCCTCTTTTGTAGATGCTTCATATGAGCCATTTCACTTTGTACTCCCAGAAAGAAAGAGGTTAAATGTTGACATTTCATCATTCATTAACTAAAAAGGGAAATGCGGCTCAGAAAGAATAAACAACTTGCCTAATGATGTACAGTTATATCTCTGGAATTTTATGTACTTGACTCTAAAATCTGTTTTCTGCTTTAAATCACATAGTCTTCATACAAAGGCAAATTAAAGACTATTTAGATATATTAGAAGTCACAAAATGGACAAATGTTCTACTCACACTTTTTTATGCCCTTGAATCCATAATGCTGTGTTTAGTCCAGTAAGGTGGTAGTCATAATGTTCCTCTGTAGGAGAATCCCAAGATTCTAAATTTTAAAAGTGGATTTCTATCACTGGACCATGAATAGTGGTGGTATTTCACAAAGAACCTCATGAACTCTGGAGGTCCATGGAGAATGGCAGTAGCAAAACCCCTACATACCTATTCACATGTATCACCCTACACACCCCTTGCACACATTATTATTGACAATTTTTTAATATAAATCTTAAAATTTTCTGAGGCTTCTTTATTTTTATGTGTTCCAAGTCTGGTATCATTAACCCGAATATTTTTTATTTATGTGTTGGACTATGTTTAATATGTAAATCAAATTAGTCTTTAATCCATTGAATAAACAATTGATATTATTTTATTTCTCCCTCTCTCAAAAATATGAAAATGATTCCATTGTTATATAGGTAGCCCCACCTACCAATCTCATTTACACCCATGCACTCACACACCTGTTACCTCTTGCCATATACACACACGTGCATTTGGTGCTGTGAAGGGTTACATGAGTCCTAGGGCCAAAAGTGTGATGAAAGGTTGAGAATAAGTGAAATAAGAGGTCTATTTTCTGGATACAGATATACTGAGACCAGAACATTGGAGATGTGTGGGGGCCATTGAGGTGGTCCATAGTAGACACAATGTAGTATTCAAATTTATTTACTGAATAAGCTTGCATTTAACACTTGCACTAATTCAGGCATTGTACTGTGACTGGAAATACAAAGACAACCAGGACACAATCTCTGCACTAACGGAGGGTACACCTTATGTAGAGAACTACTTTTGTCATCTTTTGTTGGGAGCCAGCCTGTACCTGATCCATGATACAATCAGGACAGAGAGGAGGCATCTGCACAGCAGAAGCGACCATTGGCAGTCCTCCTATACGTCTCTCTTTACATGCTTGCTTTTGTTAAATAATTAGTGATAGGATTCTTAGATATTGGCACAGTTTCTTATGATGTTCCTCGAATGACTTACTGACCACCTACCCAAGCTATTTTCCCACATTAAAAGGGTTAATGAAGAATAAGTTTTAGCAGGACAGCAGCCAACACTGAAGAAGTTCGTTGCCCCTAGTAATGCCTCCTGAACAATTAACACTTGTAAGCTTAAGGTTTATTTAGAGCCACAACCTCCCAAGATAGATAGCAAATGTCCTTGGGTAAGAGGCTAACTCTGAAAGCAATCGTTTTTCCCAGAAGAAATCTGAAATGTTCTGTATTTTTTCTAAGTTGCTCATGTAACCTTTTTGCCTGGGTGATTCGCTACTTGCATCTGCCTTTTTTCCCACACTGATTGTAAGAAACTTCTTTATAAAAATAAAGAGAATTTCTCACGAAGTCTGTCTGGCCCCAGAGGCCATGGCTAGCCTGGCCAGATCTCTGAGGCCTGATCGTACTCCTGCACCCCCCAGGGAGTGTCTGGAGAGTCATCTCATTCTGCCTTACCGTCCATCTCCGGGGACCTGAAGACCGTAGAGGCTGGACCTCTGCAATCTTTCACTTAGTAATTAGTTCTTGTCTTATTTCACTACTGCCTTTCTCCAGGTGAACTACTTTTATCACTGTCTATGTTTTAAGTGTACTCTGGGCTTTCTTCTTCTGGAATGCTATCACTGCCCAGTGTAACCACTACAACCATCACTACCACTACCACCCTCGTTGTCACATATCCAGTGCCTTAATTATGCAGTCCTCCTTATATTCCAGGCTTTACTTCATTATTTCATACACACCTTAAAAGTGCTGAAGCCAAGGTTAAAGCCATTGCCTCCTTGACAGGAAAGTTCATTCTCTGCACGAGTACATTGTGCTTCTTCATCAGGGGTTCCCAAACTTAATTCCTCATGACACCCAGCCCATCCTTCCAGTGTCATTCTACTCAGTAGAAACAACACTATCCAGCCCATGTTTTTAACCAGAAAGGTGAAAGTCATTCATCTCCATCAGTTAGCAAGTTCTGCAGAATTGGACTTCTTAATTGCTTTAAACACTGTCAATTTCCCTTCATTTTCATAGGCATTGCTAAGCCCCTTAGCCATTGCCTTGTTTGCAGTGTCTCTTTCAAATTAATTGTTGACATTGTTGCCTGAGTGATCTTGTTGAAGTAAAGATCTGAAATTAATGTGAGCTTCCTCAGTTTAAACTTTCCAGACACACCTCACTTTTTGTGGAATAAAGGCCTGACCCTTTGTTTGTCAGATGCAGGCTTTATGCCCCAAGATGCCTTCTGGGCATTGGCCCATCCCAGCTTTCACTAGGCACCATCCCCACTGTCAATGTCAAGGACCTTTGAAAGGTCTTCCTGCTTTGGGTAGAGATTCACCACCTCTTCTTGCCTCTTCATTTCCAATCACATTTTAGGCCCTCAGCTCAGCCTTTCCACCACTTACCACCTACCTCCTCAGGCCCTCTCTTAGGACATCTTTCATAGGATTACCTCACAACCACTCCCCAAAAAGAAGGCAGGGCAGATATTATCCTTACAGCCATGTCACACATGTGGAAACTGAGGCTTGGGACATTAAAAGATCACACAGAGGAAACTGGATGATATAAGAGGTACATCAATGGCCTTAGCTTCTAAATCTTGTATTTTTCTAAGCAATTTATTTCAGCTTAGAATTTAAAGGTGCTGTGGACATTCCCCTTCTACTTCCTTCAAGGTGCTTTTCCTGTAGAAGAGGGACTGTGTTTCATCCCCGCATCTCTTTAACTGCTCTGGTAGAAAGTACGCCTCTTTTTGACTTGGCATTCTCTATTCTCTTTTGTCTCTCTCTATGCAGGAAGGAGGTGCAGTATAAGGAGAAAGCCTTGGCTAAAATCTTCCAAATACTTGCTATGTGACTTTGGGAAATTTACTTTATGTCTCTGAATTCAGTTCCTAAATCTGCAATGTGACTGAGCTGGGAAAGAATGGATCAGCTTGGTGGTCTTGTCTTGCCTCAGCATTCTATATTGCTGCTGAAAATAAATTAAGCCCTAGAAAAAATATTCTGGTCAATCCATTCTTTTACAAAATTAGAATGTTGCTCACCTAAAAAAATATTTTTAATGCTCAGTATTGTAAGTAACTTTAACTCTCTTTAATAACGTAAATAGGGATGTTGTGAATAGTGGGCTTCAATAGGACTCAAATTTTAGTTGCTGAATTGGATGCAGATATCTAAAGGACATGTGGTTAACTGGGGCAAGATCTGAGGTTAAGTTCTGTCTCTGCCTCTGATTAGCACTGAGTGTGTTGTCTGCAGGTGGAGGAAGCTCCACACCCTACCTCACATTATCTGTGTCAGGACAAAGGCTATTGAAGCCCTTTGAAATGATTTATGCTCATAAAAGGTGTCACTCCCATTAACTGTTGATCTTTGATTAGTTACTTCTTCTCTTAAACTGCAATTAGCCAATAAAAAACTAATTGGCTTTTAAACTCTTCTTAGCATTGTAAATAAATAATGATGATGATGATAATCACATAAGCACTGAATGCTCATTATATGCCAAGATCTGTGTGGGACACTTTGAAAGGATCATGGGATGGCGCTCTGATCGGATGACACTCAAGTGAATTTTCAAGTCTGAGAATACAGAATTCAGAGTAGCACACATGAGCAGTGATCAGAATCAAAGACATACTTTTTGTTGTATCTTTTCCTTGATTTGTATTTCTCATGACAAGGCTTAGAGATAGAACTTGATATAATGCCCAACATCTCCTTTGAATTCTTGATCATGACCTTACTAACCTTCCCTACTCACACCAGACTTGTCAACACTCCTTAAGAACACATTGTTCCCGTTGATCTCCTGATGCTTCTATATTTCCTCTTTTGGAAGTCCGAGCTTTCTTCTCCAGAAAATCTCTTAGTTTCCAGGACTGTGACTGGCAGGTCACCTCTACTTTTGATGTCTTGCTAAGGAAAATCCCTCAGTAGACAGAGTCTTTCTTCCTTAGCACTCCCAGGACAATTGGAGAGTCAAGCAATGTTATAGCACTGGACTGTCATGATTTCATTTGCATGTTTTTCTTCCCTTCTAAAACTGTGATCTTTGCTAAGGCAGAAGTTGTGCCTTCCCTCAGCTAGAAAGGCCTCAGCACTTTTTGGTACTTTGTGGAGAATTTTATGAAATGATGACTCAAATATTCAATGAATATTTTTCACCAGCTTTGCTTCTTCCATTTTTCTTCCATATACAATTTATTCTCTACAGCTGGAATAATAAATATAAATATCTAACAAAAGTAAATATAAATGTTTAAGTTTGGCTTATTTCTTACATCCTGAGTCTCAACTATTTAAATATACACTTAGCAAATACAAAACTGTTAACTTGATGTTTTTTCTAAAGAATAAGACTAGTGCTATAGAATATTGGGGAGCAAATTGCCATGAGAGCCAGTGAAGGGGATGGATTATTTGGACTAGGGGAATGGTCTTTCTTGCAAACTACTAAATGTTGGTAAAATGAAAAAAAAAAAAAAAACAGCAGTTGGCAAAGCATGCCTCAAGACTACACAGTGCTCACAAAGCCACATGGGAAGGCCAGGCTCTATGGGGCCCATAAGCCCTCACATCGACAGAAGTAGAGCACACATGGACACAGGTCCAGACTGTGGGACTGGAAGAAAGCAGGACACCAGCGTGTGATGAAACTTGAATCCAGTGACAGAGATTATATATTTCAGTATGGAAGTTACTAAGAGCTGATAGAGAATTTTGAGCTGGGAGCAGAGGGTAGGGGGACCACTGGTGCTGTGATTTGGGGTATTCACGTTGGCACAGCATATAGGAATGTTAGGAGAAAGAGGAGACAGCCGTCTACAGGTAAGCTACTGGAATAGTTCAGTACATAGAATCAATAGTTCATGCATATCGATTCTTCTAGAAATACTATTCAAGCAAGTCTAGTACTAGCTTCTTATGGGGAACACTGGTTCAGTATAGAAAAACCTTCCTAATTCACCACTGTAAGTATAGTTATGATATTATCAGCCACATGAGTAAACTTTTAAAGGAAGAGTCTATGAATGACAGCATCCAAAATGGCAGCAAAGACATACTTGTACTTGAGTTTCCTGAAACACACAGCGTAGGACTTAAAATGACTGTCTACCCAATTTGTCTAGGCCTGACCATTTTGCAACTGACTCTTCCTTTCTGGACTGTCAGGTGACCCCACTTATGACAACAACTTCCAGTGTTCTCTGCCCAGTTTTCTGTACACATTTCTTCCCCTGAACAAACCCATGCCATTTCCTTTTCTCTTCAAGCTAAGATGCTATGGTTGAATGCTGGGGATGCAAATGCAAAGCAGGAGACAACAATGGAAATTTTCTTTCTTCCAGAAGCAATATCTTAGAGGTGGGCTGTCAGGGACCCTGCAAGATCTGAAGTTTCAGAGCCTGAATGAAACACTCAGCTAACAAAATGAAGCACTGCGGAGTACCCTTCATCTGCTCCAGCCAAATCCCTTCTTTCTTTCCATCCTTTTTTCGCTAATAACAGCTGCCCCCTCATTCCATTACTCTGCTGTGAAGAACAAAACCTCCCTCTGACTATCTGTTTTTCTTTTCTTCCCCAGAGTAAGTCTCATTACTGGTGATTAGCAGATGATTAAAACCAATTCAGCTTCCCCAGTAGATATTTTCTCCCTGTTTGTGCCTAACACATCAGCCTTCAGCGAACGTGCTCCTAAGCTTATTAACAGGCTCAGAGGATTAGCTGCAGCCAAGCTCAGTGGCTCCCATATTGTGATGCAGGGAGTGACATGGAACCATTTGCTAAGCTCAGACAGGACCAAGGGGACAGCACTATCTAGATCACAATTTTATTTTCCATGTGGAGCAAGATAAAAATTCCAATAATAATTACAAAAATAAAATGGCTAAACTCGTTTGAAAATATCCTTACACTCAGTGTGAGAAGCAGGCTAAAACAATCATGAGATTTGTGTGTATGTGTGTGTATGTGTTAGTTTACATGAACATAGAATCACAGTTTATTTATATTCACACCCATGTATGAAGGTGAAGGTCCTGATTTAGCCTCTGTATTCACTTTGATGTGTACACAGTATGTGTGTGCACATGTCACATGTGGCTAGATCTCTCTTTTAATGAAGGCTTAAGAATTAACCTAGAATAAAACAGACTATAATTTAGGTACCACCTTAAAGAGCATCTAAGCTTCCAAAACTGTGAAACTTAGATACTGGCGATACACACAATGGAATTCTAAGGAACTAATTTCACTTCTGTTTCAAAACCACAAAATTGCCATTTTGTCTTTCCAATTTAAAAGGAATGTTACCCTATCTTCAAGTTGTGTGTGTGTGTAAGACTAACTGCATGTTAATTATAGTGATAATTGTCAAAATAATAATGATATATTTATTAGCTGAGATCACAATTAGTAGATTAGGAAGCAAATGGGCTAGTTTTAGAAAGCTATTGAAAGGACAAAAAACTCACTGTATTACTGTTTTAGACGATGAATTTTAAGTGTGTTTTAGGGGTAGGGTTGATTTATTGTTACAAATGTTCTCTTATTCTAAATCTTTATGTTTTTACCATTTATTTCTTTTTTACCTTTTCAATGCAGCTTAACTCTGAGCATGCTGGAGCTTAAAATCTCATTTCTGATTTATAATAGCAACAAGGTTTGCAGAAAATGTCAACAAATCCCCCATCACCGAGGATAGTAAGTAGGAAATGTGAGAGGTAAGTCATGTCAGTCTCCCTTGGCTGCATGATGGAGTACATCTGTGAATGAGGAGAAGGAAGGAAAAAAACAGCAAAACAGATACTGCAACCAAGTGGTGAAACCCAGCAAGCCAATACAACAAAGGAAAACTTGACAAAACAATAGGGAAGTAATAAGAAATTAGAGAAATATATTGTCAATCACGACAGTGGCATAATCATATTGTACTTAATTTCAAACACTTAAAATCTAAGGGAAAATGACCGACAAGGAGATTTTATTGGTTTGATCTTACCAGCATTAAAAAATTCCAGCACTATCCTTGACCTTGGTTGGCCTCAATAAGTAGATAATTGCTAAAGGATCAATCTCCTTGTCATGAAACAAAAGGCCTCAAATAAATGCAATATGTGTAATCAAGTGACAGTGAAGCGCAGTTGAAGGTAACACAGCACAAATAGAGAATTAAGAAGATATTCATGCAAGTGCTGCAATAAATACCAGGAAAACATTATAACCAAGGACATATAATCATGTAACTGGAATGCACAGGAACAATTACAGTTTAATAAGCTTCCAAATATTGTATGACATGCCTATGAGGCATAACATGTAGGAAGACAGTATTACCATGATTACACAAAGACAAATACTGTTTAATGAAATCCTTTTGCTTGAAAGTACTTCACTGGGTCTTGAGAAAATTTCCATGTCAGTAAAGAGACAAGTTCAGGAGTGAGGCTGTGCCAGTCTCAAACAATGAATAAAAGAAACTGCCATGGGTAGGGAAAGCTGTTTCTGTTCCTTCCTCAGCCAGTTCTGTGCAGTCCAAGGCCAGTGAAACATTTTGAATTGAGGTCCTTTCACCTACTGAATTAAACATAAAAACAGGATCACTGTTTTCTTTCCACAGTGCTTCCAACAACCTTCATAGTAATGTGGGCAATAATGCAATGCGTATCATGATACTTAAGGAAACTGACAATTATTTCTGACTCCTTGATATACAGGGTCATTTTTATCCTTCACAATTTACCCTGTTATCTTTTTACTGTCATAAGACAGAATTATAGGATGCATATGATAGCATCTGGCAGAAGAGAATGCACCCTATATGCTCCTTTTATCATTATCATCAGAAAAGCATAATGGTTAAGAATTATGAACTTGAATTTGGACTAACTCTGAAATTTCCTAGGAGTATAACCTTGAACTTTAGTTACAGCATCTATAACATTGGGGGCAAATTTCCTATCTCATAGGATTAACAAGTATCAGTAGCGAGGGTTGGTCAAATGTGTTCTCAGAGGACTCAGCACATCTGGGTATAGACTCAGAGCACCCTGTGTTGTTCATAGTAGTAGCAGTGCTACCAAAAGGGACAAACTGTGTCAAATATGTTCCAATGTGCACACCCTACCCCGATGGAAGAGTACAGATGGAACTATGTGAGTTAATTAAGACACTTACAAGAAGTTTGAGAGATAATAGCTATCTGAATCTTGTAGGAATAGGAGGTAGGAACTGCAGTGAGGCAGAAAGATAAAAGTATAAGGGACAAGAAACATATCAAAAGATCAATAACAATCCAAGTGATAAATGAGTGTTGAAGATAATACATGCTGTCAGGGAGGGGAGGGATCATCAAGGGCTTAGGCTGCTAGGGAAACATAGTACCAGAACTGGAGCTTGAAGAAAGATCAGAGATATAAAGAAAGTGGATAGCAGTCTTCTGTGGCAGGATCATCCAGACATTTCTTTTCTTCTTATCTAGAGAATTCTTTCCAGACAGCCACCCCCTAGATACTTCCAAACTAGGAGACTAGTATGCTATTATGTGTGAATGAATATTTGGCTGGTGGGAGGGTTATTACTATTATTGTTATTAATGAAACCGCAGCCAATTTAACCCAACCATTTGGGAGAGCTACATTGCTCTATTATCCAATTGATAATTTCAGGGTTTTATTCATAGGCATAATCATAAAAAAAACAAGGAGAAGATAGTCTCTCACTTGTGTACGTATGCATAGACTTCGCCTTTTGAGAACATAATTGGAAATAGGAATTACAAAGAAAAGATCATTAAGAGTTACAAAGAAATAAAGAAAAAAATATCCCATTGCCTTCTTGTGCCATGTGCCAAGACCTTGGAGGTCTGCTGGCTTTTATCTGAGTTGGAAGCAGTGCCCAACCAACTAAGGCAGAGGGCATTGGAAGCAAGGAAATAAAAGGGACACAAGGCAAAAGAAAGTTCTGTACTGGGAGAAAGCTGCAAGCAAATTTTCTTCCATTTAGACATTAGGTAAAAATAGCAAATATAGCTGCTGGCAGAGGTCCCCTCTAGTTTCCCACCCATCCAATAAACAGAATATCTTCAGCTAATCCACAAATCAGTAACTAAGACCTAATGTGATGTGTGGATTAGCAATTCCTTCTTGCAGTCTAAAATTGAGCAAAGGTGAAACAGGAAGAGGGTACAGTTTGGGTGGTTATGGCAGGCACTCTGCCACAAAACCAAGAAACAATTAAACTGTGAGGATGTTTTTGAAGATTAGTTTTTTTTAAAAAGAATATTAGAGAGGTTTTAAAAGCAAAGACATCTATGTCCCACAGTGCTGGTCAGAAATAGGAATACATTTAGCAAACCATTTCCACTGAAAGCAATCCTTTTGGGGGGGTTAGCTAAGTAAACAGAATGACAACTAGATTTAAAAAAAAATATAAGTAGATATTCCTAAGGACTCTCTAAGAAGTAGGGTAAATAGCAGTAAAATCACTCAGTCTTGGGTTGTGCTTATAGATAGGTAGCTAGATAGACGAAAATGTGATCTTTTTGTATATATATACACACAAAGCATATATATAGTATATCTATATCTATCTACACACACACACATATATAGTATAGCTATATATAGTATATATATAGTATAGCTATACTATACACACACACATATATAGTATAGCTATATCTATCTAGCTTTCTAATTTTCTACTTTTTCTATAATACTAGCCATAAGCCTTTAAAGATAGAATCTATTACATCTTAAAATATTTTATAAAGCCTACTTTAGTGCAGTGGAATGAGTATGTTTTGAATGAATACACAAGTAAAAATATTCTTCTACAAAGAAATGGCAAAACACAGATTTTCAGGATTAGCTATTACTTAAAAATGATGACCAGTGGTGCCACACCCTTTCCTAATAATTTTAAGTAGCTTTTGATTCTTATTCTGTGCCAGTGGGGGACATGATAGTAAGGTAATATAAGTGAGGTCTCCTGGACCAAGGATACTCTAGCACTATAGTGTCAACTTCTTGGAAATGATAATAGCTAACACTTATGTGTGAGACATTGTTCCAAGTGTTTTTAAAGATTAACATGTTTAAATCTTGTACTGATCTCAGGAAGTAGGTGCTGTTACGATTTTTATTGTATTCATAACAAAACCTGAATGCATAATAGTTTAAGGTTCCCATGTTGTAAGGAAGGTGCTGGGACTTGAATATGGGCATTCTAGCTGTACAACCTGAGGTTTTCTGTCTCTGAGCATTTCTCTGTTCCTGGCATTTTATATAATTTCTTGGACACCTTGGTTATTTCTTAGTGTTAAGAAATAATTTTAGTGCTAGCAATCATTTTTCAAATCCTGTGTTTCGATGATGGTGAAGCATTATAAGCAAACACCTAAGACCTATCCAAATACTTATCCTATATCCCTGTTACTGAAATATGCAAAAAAACTATAAGATTATATCCAAAACATTATGAACAAACTGAGTAATCATTATATTTTAGAATATATTTCAAGCCCGCACAGGGTCTCTTATATAAAAGAGGGTTGGTTTATTAGATAGTTTTACCCCTTGGCACCCTTGATACAATGCAACATCAAAGAGATTTCATTCAGTCTTCAGAATGTCCAGCTGTGAAAGTCCAACTGGGTTTCTGTAAAAATAACAGACTGTTTGGCATAGAAAATTTTAAATTACTTTTATGATATTCACTACATAATATTATGAGCAGATTGTATACTAAAATGGTGCATTATAGGAGTTTAAGATTTTTAAGAAAGATTTAAGGAATTTAATAAGTAAAATAAAGAAACAGAGAAAGGAATGAAGCAAGAGAGAAAGAAGGGAATGGGAAAGAAAGAAAGAAAGAAAAAAGGAAGGAAAGAAGGGAGAAAGAGAGAAAGAGAGAAAGAAAGAAAGAGGAAAGGGAAAGAAAGAAAGAAAGAAAGAAAGAAAGAAAGAAAGAAAGAAAGAAAGAAAGAAAGAAAGGGGAAGAAGATGGCGGCGAAGTAGGAGGAAGTGGGATCGGCTTCCTCCAGCCCACTGTTGGGATATCTGGCTGATTTTCTGAGGAGCGGAGCAATCACCCAGATTTATTTCAGGAAGATTGGCGACCAGGATTGTGCATAAAACTGAAAGAGCAGCCAGTAGGGAGTCTGCTTCGGAGGGAAGGGACTCGCGGGGAACTGGGAGGTCTTGGGATCCAGTCGCAGCAGCTTCCCGGTTTGTTCCAGGATCCGTGGGAGGGAGCTGGATTGGGGTGTGAGAGTTGCCAAAGCAGGCGTGCGCGTCTGTTGGGAGAGCCTTGGTCCCCAACAGTCTGGAGGTCGGTGTGTACGTGGGGACTGGTCTGCAGAGACCGGCGATCCCAGCAGGAGGAATTTGAGATTGATCTGAACGGGAGGCCCAGGCCCAGAAACTCCGGGACCCAGTGCGCACCTCGCAAAGCCAGTCAGGGGAGGCTGGGGGTGGTGCCTGACAGGGCGCCCAGGCCTGCGGCTTGCAAGCCCTGAATCCAGAGACAAAAGCGCTCAACAAATACAGGGGCACGGAGCTCATTCTAGGAGGGCCTGAGACACAACCCAGCAACTGTGATTGGAGACCTGCTGTGAAGACTCCCTCCGTGGGAGAAAAACATCGAACCCCACTGAAGGGAGACACAGACCTCACAAACTCTGACTTAGGGTTGGGATCAGACAGCCGAAAGGAGGTGCTATGAATTCCTAGCAACTCGGCTGGAGGCAGGAAAGCAGCTAAGAGTGCAGCTGGGGAAGAAAACCAGGGAAGTCTGATATCTTCCCAGCCTGACGCAGCCCTGACCAGACGCTGTTGAAGCCAGCCAACAGAAGTCATTTTTTTCTTTTTTTTTTCTTTTTTTCTTCTTTCTTTTGTTTTCTCTTTGTTTCTTTGTTTGTTTGACCCGACTCTTCTTCCTATCTGTCTCTCTATATTCCTTTAATTATTTCAACCTTCCCTTCATATGCTATTCCCAGTTTTCTCTTCTTTTTATCTCATATTTTATTATATTTTATTTTATGTAATTTGAGAATTCTTTTTCTTTTTCTTTCTTTTTCCTTTTCTTTTGCTTTCTTTTCCTTCTTTTTCTCCCTTCCCCTCTCTGCTTTATCCAAACATGAGAAATTAAAACCTGGAATTGTGAAGAGAATAGAGTGGGATCCAGACAAGAGTCAGCCCAAAAAAAAAGAGACAGTGACACAAAATTAACTTCGCTGCTCCAGAGAACTTGACAGATCAATTTAAGAATCAGAGGCAAGCAAGAAGAATCCCACAAACAATGGGAAGACAAAGAAACAATCCCCAAATGAAAGGAAAGGAGGAAGCCCCAGAAAGAATGATAAATGAAACAGAGGCAAGCAACTATCAGATATTCAGTTCAAAGCATATGTTATCAGGCAGCTCAAGAAACTCGAGAAGCTTGATGAACTCACAGAAAACTACCAGAAACTACAGGGAAACTATAATGAACTCACTGAAAACTATATCAACATGAAAAAGGAAATAGAAACTATTCACAAGGGCCAAGAGGAAATGAAGAATACAATATGTGAACTGAAGAACACAATAGAAGGAATCAAAAGAAGGATCAATGAGGCAGAGGATCGGATCAGTGAGTTGGAAGACAAAGTTGAAAAAAGCACCCAAAAAGAGCAAGAACAGGAAAAGAGGCTCAGAAAGAATGAAGAGGTATTAAGGGAAATGCAGGACAACATGAAACGTAACAATATTCGTATTATAGGGATACCAGAAGGAGAGGAAGAGCAGCAAGGGATGGAAAACCTGTTCGAAAAAATAATGGTGGAAAACTTCCCTAATCTGATGAGAG
>PVJI01005634.1:0-94342 GCA_004026765.1 Micronycteris hirsuta
AAAACAGCTTGGTACTGGCATAAAAACAGACCGATAGACCAATGGAACAGAATAGAGAGCCCAGAAATAAACCCAAGTCTATACGGGCAATTAATCGTTGATAAAGGGGGCAGAAGCATAAAATGGAACAAAAATAGCCTCTTCAACAAATGGTGTTGGGAAATCTGGATGGCTACCTGCAAAAAAATGAAACTCGAGCACCAACTTACACCATACACAAAAATAAATTCAAGGTGGATAAAAGACTTAAATGTAAGTCGTGACACCATAAAAGTTCTAGAGGAAAACATCGGTAGGAAAATCACAGACATTCCACACAGCAACATCTTCAGTGATATATCCCCTAGAGCTGGAGATATAAAGGAAAGAATAAACAAATGGGATCTTATCAAAATAAAGAGCTTCTGTGGGGCCAAAGAAAATAATATTAAAATAAAAAGAGATCCAACCATATGGGAAAACATATTTCCCAATGATACCTCAGAGAAGGGTCTGATCTCCAAAATATATAAAGAACTCATATGACTCCACTTCAGGAAGACAAAAAACCAATTAAAAAAATGGGCAAAAGACATGAACAGACACTTCTCGAAAAGAGACATACAGAGGGCACAGAATCATAAGAAAAGATGCTCAACATCATTAGCCATCAGAGAGATGCAAATTAAAACCACAATGAGACACCACCTTACACCAGTCAGAATGGCCATCATCAACAAAGCAGCAGATAACTGTTGGAGGGGGTGTGGAGAGAAGGGAACCACTGCACTGTTGGTGGGAATGCAGACTGGTGTAGCCATTGTGGAAAACAGTATGGAACTTCCTCAGAAAATTGAAAATGGAACTGTCTTTTGATCCAGCAATTCCACTACTCGAATTATACCCTAAGAATCCTGAAAAACCAATTCAAAAGAACCTATGCACTCCAATGTTCATAGCAGCACAATTTACAATAGCCAAGTGCTGGAAACAATCTAAGTGCCCATCTACAAATGAATGGATTAAGAAACTATGGTACATTTACACAATGGAATTCTACGCAGCAGAAAGGAAGAAGGCAGAAGGAAGAATACCCTTTGCTCAGCATGGATGGAACTGGAGAGCATTATGCTAAGTGAAGTAAGCCTGGCAGTGTGGCAGTGATTTCCACATGTGTGTAAACACGCAGTCCTGAGAATTTACACGTTTTGAGCACAGCTCCGTGTGATTCCTGTGTGAGCAAATGTGGATCATGTCTGTGGGATGGGAATTCTCTAATAGGAATTTGGCAAAGGTGTATCTTAAAAAATTCTGGCTTGCTGATCCTTGGATATTGCTTTCACCTGGTCGTGTCTGCCACCGGATATGAATCTACATCTCAATACTTTGCTAATGAGTAATCCTACCCCTGTTCTGCTTAAGCCCATGAATAATCAATCCAATGTAAATGTGTCTTAATGTCTCTAATAAAACCCCCGGCTGGGCAACCCAGGTGGTCTTTTTCCCCAAGATGGGCGATGGTGGAGGAGACCCGTGGCCGCCGGATTTCTTCCCCCCGTGTGTCTCAGTGTGAGATTCATACACGCATTGGTTACGGTCAACCCACGGGTTCTGGCAGGTCCGATCAACCCCACGACAGATGGCAGCCCAACGAGGGGCTTCTGGGCCACGAGCCAGACCGGAAACCACCCATTCTAAGAAGGGAGATCCACGCGCACGCACCGGCCCTGGTTAGTGAGTAGGGTTCCGTCAACCTCATAGTCATTTTCAGAATGGGAAAGGGATAGAAATCGGTACGAAAAACGATTTTGGCCACGATAATTTAAATAACGGAACCGTACAAATCCAGAGGAGTGGATTGTACCGCTAATTATTTATTTATAAAGTTTGCCATTTGTTAACAAAAGCCCTGAGCGTGCAACTCGGTTGCGCCGGCCGGACGAGTGTGAGGGCGGAAACCCCTCGCCGTTGCCCAGGCTGCGTTTAATGCAGGGCAGGGAAAAGGATTAGGCTCCCAGGGGCGGTGGCTAGAGACACCCTAGCTCGCCCTCGGAAAATAAGCCTCTCCGTGCGGTGGTGGCGCCAACTTCAAACCCGTGCGCAAAAGGAGGCTGTAGCTCCAAGGTGGCGGGCGGCAGGGGTGGCGAGCCGCTCGCCAAGCTCATCCGGGCGGGCGGCGGGAAAAGCAGCGACTGCTTCCTCCCTCGCTTTGGAGCAGGCAGAGGCTAACAAAGGCCCATAATCACCCTACTGCCCTTAGGCGCCGCGGCCGCCAACAATCTTTAAACAGAAAAGGCGGCGAGCGGAAAGAGAGCGCACAGCTTGGGGAATTGGAATGCGCGGGACTTGTAAAGAAAAAACTTTGTCCTTGGTTGGGATCGTTCAGCATATGCTTAGTGAGAGAGGCTTAGAATTTCCAACCCAGCTGGTCTGCCGCTTGCCGGCCAGAGCCCCGGCTCGCTCCCAGAGACGGGGAGAAATCATGCTAGCGCGGGTTATCAGAGAAGAGGGCAGAAAAAATTTAACTCCTCTGTCTCCAGGCCAATTTCTTTGACATCTCTTAACAAGGGAAAGATAGCTAACAAGAGGCGGTTCCACAGCTCTCAGCAATAGGAGTGAGGAGAAAGGGCCTGAGTTCTTTTTAACAAAGAAAGACTAAGAAACCTTAACCTACCACGTGTTAGGCGGCCCCCTGCCTATAATTAAGATGGTCACCTCGAGCTAAAACTACAAATATGGAGGCCATTATCTAATGACGTCATCAGGACGCGCCTCCGAGTGAGCCTGTAGAGCTGAGAGGCCCAGCGTCAAATCTATCTCCTTGGCAACTCCGGGAGGGAGGCCAGAGTTAAAAGCTCTCCTGTTACCACCTCACCTAGTAATCAGAAACATCTCTCAAATTTAACCCTAATCTCTGCATTTAACCCCAAATAAAATTATATCCTTAGGTAATTTAAAAATAGGTGTTACTGTTCATTTTTAAGTGCTTAATGATCTAAGATAAAGTTTTAAAAATTGTAATTCTTTTGGATTATTAAAACAATATTTTATCCTAATTCAGATTTTTAAAGGATTTATAATCATGTTATGTATTTTAACAAAGGTCAGGTAAGTTATGAATAATAAGATAGAATTGAAAGAAAAGAAAGCTATACAGAGGTTGGAAAAGGTTTGAGGGAAAGAAAGTAAGAGGAAGTAAAGAAAAGAATGCTGGTCAGAGGTTAGGATTGAAGGCAAGACTGTAAATTGTATGTGTAAGAAGGAAAGAGCTTAGCAGGTGTCCAAGTTGGAAAGAAAAGGTTTGCCTGACCATTTCATCTACCACTCAGGATTGTCTATAAAATTGAGTTATCCTTGTTTCAAAACATTTTCACTGAACCCCTAACAATAAAAGCAAAATCTAATAGTATTCTGTATTGCTTATAATCTGTTCCCACAGTCTACTCTAAAGTCATTCACAATTATTATTCCCAAATAATTAGTAAGCTCAAAAGAAATATGTATGTTTTCAATCTAATTCCTCCTTGTGCCAAAGCCGTGACCATTTAATGATAAAAATAAAATATGGGTGTACAGTCTTCTGCAAAAAACCAGCCATTTTTTGCGGAAAACATAACACCAATTTTTAACTCAGTTATTGGGGAGACTGGCTACCTCCCCATAAAAAATTGGCTAATAAAGGTCACTAAAGGCACTTGACAAGTAAATGTTTCAACAGAGGAATTTATCAACTCCTGAAAATAGTTCACAAGACTACGGGGGGCCAGCTGGCTCTTCCACAAACCCCCCTTACTAGAATGTCAGCAAAAATGCTAATTGTAAAAAGTTTGCTTTTAATCTTCCATCAAAAATTCTTAAACAACCAGATCAAAAATAACAGTAAAACATTTTTGCCTCATGAAATATAAAGAGGCTCCACATTATAAAGATACTGTAAAGGTTTTAAAAATCAAGATTGATATATTTCCAAAATATATTTTTAGGCAAATGTGCATTATCACTTTTAAGCAAATATTCATGTCTATAAGCCTCATTTTTCTTTAATACTTGAAATAAAGAAAGCTAAAGCACTTCATGTTTAATCTGTTAAACCTGCTGTAAAAGCCATAACTTACAGGTATATTCTAAATAAACTGTAGAAATCCAGGATTTATAATTTTTTAATCTAAACTTAGACTTTACAGTAAAAAAGGTCAGGTGTAGGTTTAATTTGTGGGAAGGAGGTGTCTCTATGTTTTTTTCACAGAATACACAAGACCCCCACCATTCCAAGATGCTTAACCCCATGGCTGCCCCAAAAAACCACTGGCAGCCTGTCTCCAGTCTTCCGGCTGAAGAAAAAGGAAACTCCAAAATCACTGCATCGCCAAATCATCACTACGACCCCTACTTTGGGTTGGGTAACAACACTTATCAGCCAGATAATTATTGTCCTACTTACTATCTTTAAGGGAATCTTATCAACTTATAATTTATTCTATTTAACTAATAGGAAGATATTCTCTGGCAATCAGGGTGCCAGATTCTAGCCATTAATAATACTATTATCTCAGTATTCTAATTTTAATAAGTATAATATACTAGACTTCATACAATATAAACTTCATATTTAAACTTCAATTTACAGTTAAAGATTTAGGAATTAATCTGATGTTATAATCTAGTTATTAATCTGCTCCTCAAGATTATCTTTTAAGGAGTAACCCAAAACTTAAGTAAAGAATATAATTAATATAATATATAAGAATATTTTCTAAAATATCATGCAATTTATTCATTATGGTTTTTTAAACATAATGTATTAATCTTGGACCGGATTGCTAAAATCCTGTTTGTATCCCAAATTTATATAGAGTGATATCTGTGATATTATTCAATACTAGGTGTGTACTGCAACAGCTTTTCCAAATAAATATATAAATCTGATATCTACTCACCAATTTTACCAGGGCTGAATTGTTTTTTAATAATAAATAAAATTAAAACATAGACTTGGGTCTTATATGCAAAACTGATCATTTTGCATAAAACACCCAGGTTGTTCTTTAAATCTATAACTAATCTCTCAAGAAAAACTGGCCAATTTTCAGAAAGAATCAATTATTCAAGCCCTTGGCACTTATTCATCTTTAACCAAGAGTCCTTACAAACTTTAAACCCTATTTTTTATAAGAAAAAAGGGGGAGGAGGTCAGAATATCTCTCCCATAGATTTAAACATGACTCTTTTACAATTTAAAGATTTTTTGATTTGCAATATTAGTCCAAGCAATCACCCCATTCAATTCAAGTCCCTAGCTCCACACCTTAGCTAGGAAGAGAAGGGTCTGTTTCTGTTTTTTCCACAGAAAAATCTCCACTACTGCTGTAACGGAAGACTTCCCTGGCAGCAACCTAATTTCTCATCATCAAAAGGGAATCTACAAATCCAGGATTCTCCAAGCTACACATCAAATATCCTTACTATTAATCTAAAAGGACAAATTAATAGACTGCAATTGGAATTACATCAGCGGTTGCAGGACATCCAATGCCTGTCTGAACTAGAAATATTTAAAACCCTCTGGGACAATTTCACCCTAAAACTTGATTTAATAATTTTAATCTAAAAATATGGGTCTTCACAGCCACTAATTGTTTCAAAAGGAGGTATCTAAAAACCCTCCAGGACAATTTCTACGGACTTCACCCTAAAATTTAATTTATTAATTTTTATCTGAAATTATAGGTCTTCATAGCCACTTGTTGTTTATAATCTGTATGCTTCAATACCTTTGTAATTTATTCTCCCAAGGTTGTAAAAGGGAGCAGCAAGTAACAAACTTTATCAAATTAATCCAGCTTCTAAATTCTCTTAAGAAATACAAGGGGAAATATAAAAATTCTTTTCACATGCATGAAAACTCGTAGCCCAGAAAAATCACGCGTATCAGAGCTCAGCTCCACGTGAAGAAAAATCACTCCTGTGTGGGCTGGCGTAATCCATGCCTGTAGAAAAGGATTTCTTAAGAAAAGAGAGGGAGATGTGGCAGTGATTTCCACATGTGTGTAAACACACAGTCCTGAGAATTTACACGTTTTGAGCACAGCTCCGTGTGATTCCTGTGTGAGCAAATGTGGATCATGTCTGTGGGATGGGAATTCTCTAATAGGAATTTGGCAAAGGTGTATCTTAAAAAATTCTGGCTTGCTGATCCTTGGATATTGCTTTCGCCTGGTCGTGTCTGCCACCGGATATGAATCTACATCTCAATGCCTTGCTAATGAGTAATCCTACCCCTGTTCTGCTTAATCCCATGAATAATCAATCCAATGTAAATGTGTCTTAATGTCTCTAATAAAACCCCCGGCTGGGCAACCCAGGTGGTCTTTTTCCCCAAGATGGGCGATGGTGGAGGAGACCCGTGGCCACCGGATTTCTTTCCCCTGCGTGTCTCAGTGTGAGATTCATACACGCATTGGTTACGGTCAACCCCGGGTTCCGGCAGGTCCGATCTACCCCACGACAAGGCAGTGAGGGACAAATATCATATGATCTCACCTTTGACTGGATCATAATCAACAAAAACAGAAAGCAAGCAAAACATAACCAGAGACATTGGAATTAAGAACAGTCTAACAATAGCCAGGGGGGAGAGGGGAGGGGACAATGGGGAGAAGGGTTTTCAGGAACCTCTATAGAGGACACATGGACAGAGCCAAGGGGGAAGAGGGAGGCTGGGGAGGGACGTGGCGTTGGAGGGGTAGGGATGAGAGGAGGGGAGAGGATGCAGATAACTGTAATTGAACAACAATAAAGTAATTATTTAAATAAAAAAGAATTCTTTGAAGGAGAATTTGGCTAAAATATTTCTTAAGATTTACTGCCTTGCTGAGTCTCTCCTCCCTGGATCAAAGGTCTTATGCTAATGAATGCCCAGGATCTTTCCTGCGGCAATGTTTACCTTCCTGAATAATCAGCCCACATATGTGTCTTTCAATGTGTGCTTAGGTATCCGTCTACCACCTAGTTTTAATCAGTGTTCTGTGCATAGTTAATGAAGGTCATTCTGATGCAAATGTGTCCTGAAACATCTAATAAAAAGCTGGGCTAAGCTTCACTGGAGGCCCTTCCCCACACGATAAGGGAAGGGCCCGTGGCCCCATATTTCCTTTTCTTTGCATGTCTTTGTGTGAGATTCATTCATGCGTTTGGTCATGGTCACCACAGATTTTGTGGGACGGAATCCACAACAGCTTTCCAATGAATAAATCTGTTAGAGGAAGAATTTATTTTATTATTCCCAATGTAAAGGGTAGTATGCTCTTAATATATTTATTGTTTTTGAAGTCTAATATTTTATTTTAATTGATAATTAATTCCAAGTCCAACAACATTTGAATTTGTATATAACAATTTAGTTTTAGAAAAAAATAGGTGGTTTTTTTAAAGAGATGTTACCGTAGGCATTTATACTTAGATAGAACTTCACAAGTAAGAAGTGACATAACAATATTGGAAAAAGTTATAGAATACTGCACCTTTAAAGTGATAAGGCCTTAACCCAGTTAAAAAGTGATTCTTTTAAAGACAGGTGCTTTGAAAATATGTAAGCACTTTTGGATAATAGAACTGCTGTCTTAAACATTTCCCTTCCATCTCTGTGTAATAGAGATGTATTGATTTCTCCTCGTCATCTATATTTTTGATGACTTCTTTGCAACCAACAAGATGGCACAGTGCTCCATTTAACACTATTCATATCAACATCATTAAATCATCTCATAAATGGGTGTGGCCCCTGGGGGAGTGGATAAGTTCATTGGAAAAGACAGGGATAACTCCAGACATGACTCTAGTAAGCAGAAATTTGTGTTACAAAGACAGAGAAGCAAATATCCTAAAGAATCATACTCTTCTATATCACTTATACAATCCCCAACATGTTTGGAAACTAATTATATGCTATTTAAATTTTTCCTTATCTTCCTGGATTCTGAGAAGTTTCTCTTAAAATTAAAATGCAAACTAAGTCAAAGATTTGATGGAGAAATAAATGCAATAAAAGTCAAAAGAAGAAAAGAGTAAGAGCCAACCTAAATGGAAGTGAGATTGTAAATTAGAGTACAGCACTGAACCTTATGAGCTCAGTGTTGATGGCACCCTGCATATGCAGGTCTAAGACTCTGACCTCCATTTAGATGTATTCTTTAACCATTCTGACATTTAAGCTTCCCATTTATAAAATGGAAAATGTGTATATATAATGCATTATGCTTTCATGCATATCAAAATAAGATAAATGCAAAATATTTAAGAACTGTTCGATTTTATAAATGTTATTTCTGAGTGAAAAATATTGAGCATTTATAATCTTTCATATCAACAGTCTTGACATAGTATGACCCAACTGCCTCTATAAATCTCTAGTTATTAATAATGAAAAGTTCAGTTATTATTTTCTAAATAAAATATGACAAACTCCTCTTTTCCTGGAAGTAGGTGAAGATCAGTAATTGCTTTATGATTTCCATGTAGCAGATGCCTAATGAAAGGAATCTGTTGACAATATAGTGGGAAGGCAGATGTTAGATGACTTGTTTCCAAATTTACGTAACACAGAGAATATGAATCTCTATCAAACTGTGTGTTTATTTTGAGTAGATACACTCAGAGGAGACTTTAGATAATTGGGGAAGCAGACACTGATGGATATTATGATCATATGTCAGAACTCTCCTGATTCCTCTGTATCCTCCCTCTCAAATTCTCCTTGGTGAGACCACTGATCAAGGGCCCAGACACCATACCAGACAAAGATACTGAGAACACAGTGTCTAAGACTCCAGGATAGTGACTTTTGTTTTTTCAAAGCAATGTTCCTTTCATAAACCCAAGATTTTTTTCTACTCTCATTTCTTCCCATAATATAATTTTATTTTGACTTTAGCAAGGATGGAAATAACAGAGTACTGGTAAGCATTACTTTAGATCCTTTACTTATTTATCATGAAGCAGTCCTTCTGTAAGTCAAATACAATTAGAATTATTACTCACAGTCAGTTTTTCTAAAGACTTCAATTATTCTGTATATTATCTCTTTAAAAAAATGCTCATCATTGTACTGGAAGAGTGCCTTAAGTGATTTAATCAATGGAATGAATCATTAATGGTGATTATGATAACCCACAATTTAGAACACAAAGTTGAGGAACAACTTTCTAAAATTTCTCAGAAAATAGAACATACAATATAACTGTAAGACATCTAAATGTGTCATTCCTTTGTCAATAAACCATAATAAGTATGCATATGGTGGGGAGAGCATGGTACACACCATTCAGAATAACAGTTTAGTTATGTGTGGCTGCAATTTGAAGTACATTACATCTCTTGATAGCAGCAAGTGTATCTTGATGTTAGATTTTGTTATGATAATGATAAATAGGTTTTTATTCCATGACTCTATGCTATTCAATGCTTAGAAACAATCATGTAATTGCATTTCTACTGGGAGCAGATAATGATTGGCATATAAACCCAATCATTGATACCCTTTCCCTATTTGGGCATGAGTCCAGGGAGGAGGTGATCTCTGGGGACTATTGAGATTTAGGAATATGTGACCCACCGATTTCTACCAGTGATTCAGGTCAGTATTTAAAACCACTATTTTATTTAACAAACACGTAACTTCACTATTGGAAAAAGTAGAACCTTAAATTTCTAAATGACTGACTAGATAGAATTATGACATGCAATTACTGGTCAATTTTGACTCATTCTTTACTTAGCTGAGGTTTAAGTCAGAGGCAAGATTCCTGTGATCTTAAGCTTCAGGAAGTTTTGCTTCATGATCTTCTTCCCAGGATGGAGAGTTGTCCTCCAAGAATGTAGGGAGGAGGAAGCTGCTGCCCCCACCTGACACCCAGACAGCTCTGCATGCAGTTCTCAGGATGCAGGTGGGCATCCATCCACTGCCAGCGACAACCTGCCCCTTACAGACCTCATGTACCTCAGGGTACTTGAACCCCAGGAGAAGCTGCTGAAGACCTTACACTTATTCCTGCTTCTGGCAAAAAGGGACTATGTTCTGTTTCCTAACCATCTGAACACATATCCAGTCCCTCTCCAGAGCCTGAGAACTGGACAGCCTTAGGGACCTGGCAGAGACTCCACTGCTGAAGCACCAAGTGTCAGCTCCCCCATGAGCTAAAAGGCCTAGAAATTGCCTGGTGTGGAAATTACAGGATTACAGATTTTACAGATTTATTTTCCATTTCTCAAGTGCCATTTGTCTCAGTACTGAAGGTTGGCCCCATAGTCTTCTGAATGCCATCTTTCTTAAACTCCTTGGGCTCTGCTCTCTGAAGCACGTCTCGCCTACTGCTTTTTTTCTCCTGTGATGCTCACAGGGAATTCTGTTGCTCTTCTGGGATCACACCTCTTTTCTTTCCTGATTCACTTAAATATTCCTTCTGACATTTCTATCTTTTCCCAAGCTCTCCCATGCATTCATTTTTGTCCAACCCCGCCCCAAACTGTTAGCCTAAGTTGCATGTTTCTGGTTCTTTGACCCCTAAAAGAGAATGAGAGCATTGAGTTCCTGGAATATATTGATCAAAATCACTGTGTTCTTTTTGGGGATATAATAAACTAGGGTTTTGAAGGTGTGGAGCTGAAGCCCACATTTCAACAAGCTGCCAAATGACTGCAACACACACTTCCATTCCAGATACATGGTCCTAGAATTAGAATTTTCCTTCAGGTCACCACACTGTGTGTTCCAGCTGCTGCAGAGAACTGGCACAGCAAGGTATCTTTCCTGCCTTCACTTTCAGCCCAGGATCCTCGAGGAGAAGAAAGCAGCCAGAGCTATCTCTTCCCACTACTAGAAATTATACGATCCTTCAAATTCTGAACTTCAGAAGTTAAAGAAACTAAAATTAATTTGGATTTCAAATTTCTAAAAGTGTTCACTGTACCTAAATTTCTAAAAAGTAGTTTCAATCAATGCCCACAAAACAAATAAGTATAACTTTTCATGATATATTCCTTTTTTTGTTTTTGTAAGCTGGGCATATTAAAAATACATTGATTTCATATGTTCCCAAACTACATGTTCATCTACTTCCTTGTAATTTCTCTCCCATGCACCCAGCACTATAGCTGCAACCTCAGCTACATATCATTTCACCACTTTCCAAACTGCTCTGTGGTCTTGACCTTTCCCCAAAGCCTCTTCTCATTTTCTCTTTCTTTTTATTACCACTGCTGCTTTTAACATTTGGATAGCATTGTACAGGTTACTAAATTCATGCACACTTATTTAATCCTCACAACAATCTCATTAAGATAGGAGGAAATTAGAGATCAGAATCATTACATACATTTCTCAGAATTCCAGCATTGGTAAGAATCAGAGTCACGTTCCTACGCAAGGGTGTTGTTTGGTGTTTAATTCCAATCCAGTATCTGATGTCAGTGCATCAGCTTTCCAAAAAATATCCCCATAGGCTTCCAAGGGAATGGATCTCCTGTGACTTTATCAATGTATAAGGGTGTGGCTGTTTACTTTTAAAGACTATTGGTTAAACTATATAATGCAAAAACAGGAAAAACTAGCTTATGTTTGGAAATCAAGATAACAGGCACCCTTGGTGGGAGGAGGGTACACATAGAGTTTCTGGGTTTTCGGTAATAATCAGTTTCTTATCTTTGTGCAATTACCCTTGATGTTTTCAATTTGTAAAATTTCATAGAGCTTCACAGTTAGAATTTGCACTTTTGAAAGGTATGATCTACATCATTTTTAAGAAGGCAGAGTGCAGAAAAATTGCTCAAGGAGATATTTTGCAATCGAAAACATTCTATTAATGTCAATTAATAATAACATTAATATGATTTTAACATTGTTAAAATCTTTCTTGTATTGGGATGGGTATTTTCTTTCACAGAAAGGAAATACATACTTTGAATGAGTAAATAAATTTTATCTAGCTCATGAAAAACAGAGCAAAGATTCAGTCCAGGTGGAATCCCTTGCCACTACTAATCTGCTGTAAAATGAACTTGCCATATGGGGGAGTGTTGGCCATGGCCACTTCAGATGAGTGTTCTCTACAACCCTTGAGTGCCTGAAACAGTCTTTCTTTTTTGACTCTTCTCCAGAAGTTTACAAGTTTTGTATATTTTACCATCCTCAGAGATACACATGTGAATACACACACATGAGCACACACACTTTTAAAATAATATAGATAATCTTCAGTGGAGGCCATTCACGTTGCAACATCAATGAATTTTGCATTAACGAGCAAATAGCTTTTTAAATTAAACTTTGAATACAAATTCTTCAGCAGCTGACTGAAAATTCCTACAAAGTATACAACTCAATTATCCATTTTCCTGAACTCAAATGTCTGACTGTGATATTTTAATAAAATGCTCTTTTTTTTTTCAAGCTGTAGTTGGAAAGAACTACATCATTATTCCCTGAATTTCCAGGTTTTGAAAGAAGATGAGGCAAGGAAAAAAAACACAAATAAATAATTCTTATTATGTATTATATTGTTTTAAGAAACAGAGAAATTGACAAGAGCTTGGAAGTCTTTGCAAAAAGCTGTGTGTTTTTTTAATTTGATAAAATAGATAGGTTAAAAATATTCCATTGTTCTTTCTTAGAACAATAAAATATTCACATGGGTTCTTTACTAATGTTTTCCATATAGTGGTTTAATTGAGTCTAGTTGTTGAAAAATGTTCTGTTTCAGTTTGAAATATATTTTAGAGGCTTGAAAGAATAAAGAATAAGAAGATTCATCTTCATTTATTACTGTAAGCACAATGAAGCCATATAATTTGGTTTAACTAGAAACACTAAGCTGATTTATAAAGAATTCAGTATTAAGCCCTGTGAAATCTCAATATTATTGTCATAATATCCAGAATGCTTAGTACCCCTGGGAAGCCTCAGGGGTTCTAAATGGCAAAGTGGAAAATTATACCACTCTTACAAGAAATAAACTACCTGTTCTGCAAAATGTTATCTTTGTCAGACATAAAAAGCAAGTTTAGGATGATTAGTCACACACACATACACACACACACCCCTTAACTAACATGCTCCTGGATTATATTTCTGACTTCATATAAAATATATTTTTTAAAAAATGTATTACTGGTTTATTCAAGAATACTTTCATATGACTGTTAGAGTTGGTATGACAGATTATATTGCAGAAAAGATAGAAATAGGAGAGATATTTCAGGATGTACAGACGATTTTTTTAAATGGCAGGTCCTATCACACTGGTTCACTAAAAAATGTCCAAGAAACCGAAAGCATAATTACAGCAAACACTTATTTTTAAGCGATTTTCTAGGCTGTGTGCATCCCAAATCTCAAGACCAACCCATTTTTTTAATAAGAACCTTAAAAAATGTTGTTTCAAAAGAAAAAAAGTGTGAATAACTAAAGGGTAAAAGAGTACTCAATAACTGTGAGATGATGACTGGAAATTGAAAATAGGAAAAGTAAATAAGTAAATTCTAGTAAGAATTTAGAGTAGCCAAAGGAACGTAAGACTCCTCACCCCTTCCTAATACTCTCACTTGTATTCAATTCTGAATTTCTCAGAGACCTGAAATGAAGTCTGAGTATTTCCCTTAAAACAGAAAAAAGTGTCCCCCATAAGTAGAGAACTTGAAGCAGTTTATGTTAAAGGAATGGAGCTTGTGTTTTGATCAGCATTTAATACCTAGCTCTGATAGTCACTGGCTGTGTGATTTGTGACAAATCATCTGACCTCTATGGCTTAGTGATCTCATAGTAATAATTATTTCCTACCATTCAATAAGATTAATAATACCTACAATATATGAAATACTTAAAACATTCCAGGCACTGTTTTAAATTTTACATGTATTACACATTTAATCTTCCCAACAACTGGAGTATTTTTATCTCCGGTATGTAGATGAGAAAGGTAAGTACCACATTGTCCAGAAACAAGCTTATAGCTAGTGACAGAAACCTGTATTAAAGATCATTCACCTGGTTTAAGAACATGTGTGCTTAACTACTTGTCTCTACTGGCACTATTGTATTAACAATGGTTAAATAATTTAAAGATCGTAGATGCTGAATAGTAATGGCTAGTTTTAGTATATGCCACATACTATCTTAATTTTTATCCCTTAGAAAAGTGCCTGGTGCATCACAGACTTGATATATTTAATGCACAGATGAGTGAATAAGTTAAGAATCAATGCATTTCAATGAAATACTTAACATGCTGTACTGATATATATTTTTATTGTTGTTCAAATACAGTTGTCTCCATTTTTACCACACCACAGCCCCCTGCCCCACCCATCCCTGCTTCCCTCCCATGAACCTACACCCTTTGGCTTCGTCCACATGTCCTTTATACATGTTCCTTGATGGACTTTCCTCTATTTTCTTCAATTATCCCTCTCCCCCCTTCCCCCCAGTTCATTCTTTATTTCAATGTTTCTGGTTATATTTTGCTATTTTTTTTTTTTTTTTGTCAGTTAGGTTCCACTTACAGGTGAGATCATATGGTATTAATATCTTAATTATTTTAAATTTTCTTTTTTATTATTATTATCTTTTTATTTTATTTATTTATTTTTAGAGAGAGGGGAAGGGAGGGAGAAAAAGGGGGAGAAACAGCAATGTATGGTTGCCTCTCATGTGGCCCTCACTGGGGACCTGGCCTGCAACCCAGGCATGTGCCCTGACTGGGAATTGAACCAGGACCCTTTGGTTCCCAGCCCACGCTCAATCCACTGAGCTATACCAGCCAGGGCCTAATATCTTAATTTTGATAAAGTATCTTGGAAGAATTTTTGTTGAAAAAAAATAACAGCTTATAACTAAAACAAGAATTCTTTATAATAAAACAAGTATTTCACAATATTTTAGGGCTGTGGACTATTTTATACTTTAAGGTAAATTTGAGTTTGTTGCAATAGCATTATAAACATCAACATTCTTGGGCAATACTTACTTTCACACATTGTACCAAAGTCAGCATCACCCAATTTATGTGGAAATTATCATAAATTAGAAACAGACACAAGGATACATGGAAAAACTGGCAGGTGTTAGAGTGGGAAGGGGTTGGGGAAGTAGATGAAAGAAGGTGAAGTTATTAACTAAAAATTACATATATTTGTATATAACAAACACACAACAGTGTGGTGACAGCCAGAAGGAAAGGGGGGCGCTGGTAGGTGGAGGAGCATGGATGGTGACAGAATGAGATTCTGCTTGGTGCAATGGGCACACCGCACAGCATACAGATGATGTTTTACTGAGTTGTACATGTGAAACCTGTATGGTTTAGTGAACCAATGTCACTGCAATAAACATAATTAAAAAAAGAAATGATTTCTTACAATCCTTTGTATTTCTGTGGTATCAGTTGTAATCTCTCCTCTTTCATTTCTAATTGTGTTTATTTGGGTCCTCTCTCTTTTTTCCTTGATGAGCCTGCTTAAAGGCTTGTCAATTTTGTTTATCTTTTCAAAGAAACAGCTCTTGGATTCATTGACCCTTAGAATTGTGCTTTTAGTCTCTACGTCATTTAATTCTGCTCTAATCTTGGTTATTTCCTTCCTTCTACTGGCTCTGGGCTGTCTTTGTTGCTGTTCCTTGAGTTTTTGTAGGCATAGGATTAGGTTGTTTATTTGAAATCTTTCTATTTTTTTTTTTTTAGGTAGGCCTGTATAGCTATGAATTACCCTCTCAGGGCTGCCTTTTCTGTGTCCCATAAGTTTTGGGTTGTTGTGAGTTCATTTTCATTTGTTTCCAGGAACTTTTTTATTTTCTCATTGATCTCCTTCTTGACCTCTTCATTGTTTAATAGCATGTTATTCAATCTCCATGAGTTTGAGTGTTTTTGAGTTTTTTCCTTGAAGTCGGTTTCCAGTTTCAGTCCCTTGTGGTCAGAGAAAATATTTGTTATGATTTCAATTTTCTTGAGTTTGTTGAGGCTTGTTTTGTGACCTATCATGGTCTATCTTTGAAAATGTTCGTTCCATGTGCACTTGAAAAGAATATGTATTTTGCTCCTTTGGGATGAAAGGCTATAAATATATATATCAGATAAGTCCATTTCATCTAGGGCATTGTTCAATGCCACAATATCTTTGTTGATATTTTGTTTGGAAGCTCGGTCCATTTTTGACAGTGGAGTGTTAAAACCCCCTACTATAATTGTGTTGCTGTCAATATCTTTCTTAAAGTCCTCCAAGACTTTCTTTATGTATTATCTGATATCAAAATGTATTACAAGTCAGAACCTATGCATTCCAATGTTCATAGCAGCACAATTCACAATAGCCAAGTGCTGGAAACAACCTAAGTGCCCATCTACAAATGAATGGATCAAGAAACTATGGTACATCTACACAATGGAATTCTACACAGCAGAAAGGAAGAAGGAGCTTATAGCCTTTGCAACAGCATGGATGGAACTGGAGAGCACTATGCTAAGTGAAGTAAGCCAGGCGATGAGGGACAAATACCATATGATCTCACCTTGACTGGATTATAATCAACAAAAGTAGAAAGGAAGCAGAACATAACCAGAGACATTGAAATAAAGAACAGTCTAACAATAGCCGGCGGGGGGGGGGACAAAGGGGAGAAGGGTTTTCAGGAATCACTATGGAGGGCACGTGGACAGAACCAAGGGGGAGGAGGGAGGCTGGGGAGGGGGTTGGGGTTGGAGGGGGAGGGAGGAGGGGAAGGGAGAGGATACAAATAACTGTAATTGAACAAAAATAAGGTAATTATTTAAAAAAATGTATTACAAGTCCACCTTAATAGAAACAGCCTGGTACTGGCATAAGAACAGACACATGGACAAATGGAACAGAACAGAGAGCCCAGAAATAAACCTAAGTCTCTACAATCAATTTGTATTTGACAAAGGGGAAATCAGCATAAAATGGATCAAACATAGCCTCTTCAACAAATGGTGTTGGGAGAACTGGATAGAGCTACATGAAATAAAATGAGACTCAAACAGCAACTTATACCATACACAAAAATAAATTCAAGGTAGATAAAAAATTTAAATATAAGTCGTGACACCATTGAAGTCCTAGAGGAGAATATAGGCAGGAAAATCTCAGATATTCCACGCAGCAATATTTTCACTGATATGTCCCCTAGAGCAAGGGATATAAAGGAAAGAATAAACAAATGGAACCTCATCAAAATAAAAAGCTTCTGCACAGCTACAGAAAACAGCATTAAAATGAAAAGAGAACCAAATATATAGGAAAACATATTTGCCAATAATACCTCAGACAAGGGTTTGATCTCCAAAATATATAAAGAACTCACATGACTACACTTTAAGAAGACAAGCAACCCAATTAAAAAAATGGGCAAAGGACTTGAACAGACATTTCTCCCAAGAGGACATACATATGAAAGGATGCTCAGTATTGCTGGCCATCAGAGAGATGCAAATTAAAACCACAATAAGATACCATCTCACATCATTAAGAACGGTCATCATAAACAAAGCAACAAACAACAAATGTTGGAGAGGGTGTGGAGAAAAGGAAACCCTAGTGCACTGTTCAGATTGCAGACTTGTGCAACCACTATGGAAAGCAGTATGAAATTTCCTAAGAAAACTAAAAATGGAAATGCCTTTTGACCTGGTAATTCCACTACTAGGATCATATCCTAAGAACCCTGAAAAACCAATCCAAAAGAACTTATGCACTCCAATGTTCATAGCAGCACAATTTACAATAGCTAAGTGCTGGAAGCAACCCAAGTGCCTATCAGTAAATGAATGGTTCAAAAAGCTATGGTATATCTACACAGTGGAATTCTATGCAGCAGAAAGAAAGGAGTTCCTATCCTTTGTGACAGAATGGATGGAACTGGAGAGCAGTAGGCTAAGTGAAATAAACCAGGTGATGAAAGACAAAAACCATTAACAGGAACCTAATCAACAAAATGAACAAGCAAGCAAAGTATAGCCAAAGACATTGAAATTGAGAACAGGCTGACAGTGATCAGAAGGGATAGGGGAGGGGATAAAGGGGGAAAAGGGTGAAGGGTTTACAGGAACAATTATAAAGGACATATGGACAACAACAAGGGGGGGTGGAAATGGGGGAGGGAGGTGGGGAGGACTTGGGCGGTGGGGAGGGATAGGGGAAAAGGCAGAAAACTGTACTTGAACAACAATAAAAATAATAATATAAATAAATTTTAAAAAAATAAAAAAGAAAAAAGAAATGATTATAAATTAGACCTTATTGACTCAAAATGAAATAATTCCACTTATAATTTTAAGCTATGCTTTTAAGGTTATATAGACAAATTGCATACATATATACAAAAAGTTGGCCATGCTCTCTATAGCAAAACGTTAGCAATTCATGTAAATTTCACTTATTTTCCTTAATACTCTGAGCGATTGCTTGGTTGAAAGTGCAATTAGTTTGAAGAAAACATTTAGCTTTTGTAGTTTCTTTTCATTATTGGAGCTAGCAGTGTTACTCTGGCATTAGAGATAAACACTAGCTTTAACATGCACATGCCATAAACAGGAGAAAGGAAGGAAGGTTATTTCTTGCATCTTCATCTTCCATTATCTGAACTATAACTTGCTTGTTAATGCTATTTAATTAAATCAAGCCTAACGACCTTTTAAAGTAACTAAAGCTGAAAAATTTATGATTTCTAGTTAGAAGAAATCTTGTTTTCTTAAATATTTGTATATGCCCAATTTTAGTGGAACAAAAATTAAAATATTTATGTACTGTTTTTCTTAAATAATCTCTTATTTTTATTTTAATTGTATCCATTCTTATAAAGTGGCTATAACAGTAAAAGCTAAGAGCACAAACTTATCAATTATCAGCTTTTTAGTAAAAATATTAAAAACAGTCATTTCACTATGCTTCCCCTTAATTTAAAAGAAAATTTCAGTAAATTGAGAAAACTCTATGGTGACAGTAAATGAATGAACATGTCTTTTTGCTTAGTAATGCTAGCCTGATCTGTTCTATAAGTGAGGGTTATGCATATTTCTGAAACACACTGGTCTGAACCACTCCAATGGGCTTCATTACCCTCTCAGGAGCCCCCACACCTACATTGGAAGACTATTAGCCATGGCCCACTGATACTTCATAATTAACTGCTCATCTGTGATCACCACCCAGAAAAGCAGAAGTCGACTTCCACAGATTTATCCTCAGCTCAAAAAATCACTGGGAGTGTTTATGAACAACCATTTATTACCCAACTTGGGGCCCATATAATTAAAATAGTCTGTCTCACTAATTTGCTGTTGAGTGAGATTGAGAAGAAGAGTGATATTGCTCTAAAGTGACACAGTCACAGATTTCATTATGGTCCTCACAGGGAACCATTTTTCTTCCTCCACTGTCCTCTTACGGTTTCTCATCTGTAACTGATCTGATGTTGAGTTTCAGAAAGTAGGCTTAATCCCTGTAGATCTGACTCACAGTAACATAATTATCACCACTTGTTGCCTGCCTTTTATGTGCCAGGCAGTGTTACAAAATAATTACAATGGTTGTTTATAGTGCTTTCTACACAGCTACGTATATATGTGGGTTTTATAGTGACTGAAACTGATTTTAAAAGGTGTTAAATGAACAGCTCAGGGCTAGCTAAGTAGTAAGTTACTCTGGAGAGACTGCGATTGAGGACTTGCTGTAGAACCAGAGGCTCTGACCTTTTGTTCTGCTCATTCTGCCAGGCCTAAGGGTCTGAGATCTTCCTAGAAACATTAAATAGTTCGCTACCCTTTCCAACTTGCAGTATTAACAATATGCTTTTGATGACATGATCACTTAATAAAATACTGCAGGACTAACACTGGCTGAAACAATACTGGATGAACAAGTATGTATAACATGGTAAAAAGATGATCAAAGATGGGCCAGAGGTGAGTTTCTTTGTGCAGGTGACAGGAAACACTCATACTCAGAAACAGAGCCAGTATTAGATTATGTAGGTGATGACTGCACAGGTAACACCAGGAGCATATGTTTAACACCTTTTAGTCATCAGTTTTAAACACACATGCAGAGAAATGCATCATATAGCATCATATTTGAATCCAAAGCTAAGAACAGATTTTGTATAATATTGTTAATACTACTGGAATAAGCACATTAAATAGATAACTTGGAACGGTAGTTGCATTATACAGCAATAAAATAGAATAGTAGATAGTCATTTTGAATATATTTAATTAAAGGCTTAATTATTTTAAAGAATATTCATGGTATATAATCCTAAATTGAACACTTCAGGATATAAAACTAAATATAACATAAGCTTACACCTATATTAAACATGCATGAATATGCTCACATATACATTTACTAAGAATTCTGTCAAAGAAAACAGAAAAATGCATTTAATTACTATAATAGGTTTGAATAATTACAGATAACATTTGTTTAATTTTTAGGTTGCTCTTTATTTTTGTTTTATATTTACTATTATAAACTTCAGTATTAAAAAAAGAAAGGACCTATGTAACATTCTCAAGATTCTAAAATCCACATATGTATTTTAGCTACAACTATGTTTACTCTTTACATTCATAATCTTTTTCCTCAAATCACCAGAATCTACTAACTTTGTACTTATTTTATATTTTTGTCATGAGTATTTAAAATGCAAATATAACTTGTTTTTCCCTCCTACTTTATGAATATGGTACTGGTTTACTTAAGGAATATTGTGATTAATTTTATTTTATTCTTGGTTAGAACTTCCACATAAGAAATTAAATAAACAGCTAGCTAGCTACAAGGCAAAATGGCATTTAAATTTTTAAAAAGGTCAAATTTTAATCATTAGAAAACAATAAAATTTGAATCCAATTTGAGCTTAACTGAAAATCAAGGTAAAATAAGACAAAATAAAACATAGACTATAGAAATTGTGTCTTCACAATCAGCCTAATTCTTCCTTATTTTTTTAATTAATTTTTTTTTTCTGTAGGTACTTTTAAAGATTTTATTTATTTATTTTTAGACAGAGGGGAAGGGAGGGAGAAAGAGAGGGAGAGAAACAGCAACGCGAGGTTGCCTCTCACATGGCCCTCACTGGGGACCTGGCCTGCAACCCAGGCATGTGCCCCAACTGGGAATCGAACTGGGATCGCTTGGTTCCCAGCCCGCGCTCAATCCACTGAGCTACACCAGCCAGACTCTTCCTCATTTTTAAAACTACAAACAATATATATGAGGTCTGTCTGGAAAAAGTCTAGCCATTATTAATATAACAAAAATGGTTTCCACAACATAAATGTAACCTGACAGCCAAGGAGAGTGGACTGGAATGCACATGTGTGAACAATGACAACTTCACTGTAAAAGTCAGAGGGGGCAGTATATGCCATTGAGTGAGCTTGTGTACTGCATGGCCATCACATTCAAAATAACTCGGTAGAGCAACAAATCTGCATCAAATTTTGTGTTAACCTTGAACATTCCTCCATGGAAACTATTAAGATGATTCAAAAGGCCTCCGCTATGGGCAACTGGTGATTGGCAACTTCATCATGACAATGCGCACACATCACGTCTCATGCAGAGATTTTTGGTGAAATGTCAAATCACCAGGTGACTCAGCCCTTCTACAGCCCAGATTTGGCACCCATTGACTTATGGCTTTTCCCAAAACTAAAATCATCTTTGAAAGGAAAGAGATTTCAGACCATTGATGAAATTCAAACAAAATATGATGGGGCAGCTGATGGTGATTGGGAGAACTATGTGAAATCCCAAGGTGCCTACTTTGAAGGGGACTCAGTGATCCTTGTCTTGTGTACGGTGTTTCTTGTATTTTGTATATTCTTCAGTAAATGTCTCTATTTTTCATATTAATGGGTGGACACCTTCTGGACAGATCTCATATTTCAGTTTCATATGTAAGATTTATGAGGACAGAGGTTGGCTCTACCATTTCTTTTGTTCCCACTACCTAGCATAGTAGATGTTCAATAAACATGTCTTTAATGAATTAATAATTGAATGAATAAGCAGAAAAATTACTGGCAAATATATTCAGATATCTTGAATTTAAGGATCTCTTAAAGAATATATATTCCTATTTTTTTTAATATCCTGCTTTGGAAATAATGTACTTATATTTAATGATTTAATAATAAAATATCATAAGTACAAAACAATTATTAAATGAACATACTATTGTTCCATATTTTTTCAATAAAATTTTAAAGATATTTCAAATAAAAATACTTTGTCATTATTTGCATAAGAGGATAATATTGTAGAATATTTAAGTTAGCATTTATGGCTGTCAGAATTCATGCTCTGGCTCCAAACAATTCTTTTATCTCTTATCTCATCCCCCTCATTGGCTATATTCCCGTGAATTATAAAATATGATCATTATTCCACAGACTCAGCTTTGGTTATTTGCTGGAGGATATTACATATAATATTATGTAATCCCTTTTTCCTGCATGGGTCTTCCAAGTAAGTATTTGCACTTTGCCAATCAATTATTTAGATGTTGTTTAGGGTTATAGCAGTCCTCCTATTTAAAAATTCAGATAAACACAACAAAATCCCAACTAATTTTATATTTGTATGTGAAATATTGACAAATGCTATGTCTATATATGAGTCATCTCTTTCAAAGTAATTTTCTAAATTCTTATCACTGGCATGACATTGTACTGAGATCTTTGGAGTACAGTAAGGAAATACACAGCCAGAATTAATATTCCCAAGACAAACAGTGTTTATAACAGAGGAAAAGCAGGTTGTAGTTGAGAATAAAGTGAGAAAAGCCATAATTATTAGACTTAATGTTTCCTAAACATGGTCATAATTACACTGAAGCCTTACAGCATACCTGCCCCATCAGTGCCATCAAATTATGCAAACAATTATATGATTGAGTTCCTCAAAAATTACTGAGGAAACTGCATATCACTACAATAACTGTTTGCTCACCCGTATCTAAAAACTATCAATATTATCACTCAGAATTTAATTTACCTCAGTCACTACTGAAAGCTACAGCTCACCAAATCATCCATCATTGCTTCAACATGTTTGGCACATTCCCTGATCTCACCCAGTCCTCCAGCCCCTTTTTCTGCCACTCAGTTCTTTCCAAGGTGCCCCCAAAGGTTCCCTTCACCTTGGTGTCTTAAATAAAAATCTGTCCGTTGATAATTCTGCCTGCCTTTAATTTTCTCAAACGAAGGTTCTTTTTGGTTTTATTTTGCTCCCCTCACCTTTTTCTAATTCCACCTTATCACTGGGCCAGAGGGTCACCTCCACCAACACAAGTTGATCTCATTTCCAGGACTTCTTCAAGGCCCTTGTTTTCTTGTCCTGCCTCTCCCCCATTCCCTGTCATCCAACAAACACTTGACATTCTCTCATGAACTGAACCCACTACCTGGAACAGGAGTTTTAAGCATCAATCTTCCTATCTCTAACTCTTGTTTTTTCATCTCATTTACTAAGGAACCCCACATACATTGGCAAGCATTTATACTCACTGTCCTTGTGTCCTGACTCTCTTGGTGGAGTCTCTAAACATCTTAAATTTGCTATATTATATTTTTGGATTTTTTTAATTTTTGGAAGATTTATGGAAAATTTCCTCTACTTTTGAGATTTTTCATTTCCATTGTCATATTTTTAATTTCCAAAAAGTATTGTTGGTTTTTTTGAATCCCTGCATGGACTTCGTCTTATTTAGTTTGCCTTTTCTTTATACATTCTCTGTGGCTTTTCTCAGTGATCTGGAAACCCTAGTTGTCTACTTACACTTAAAAGGGTGTTAGTAAAAACCTCACAGGAAATTCTGAATGTGTGAGGTGAAAAATACATTCATTTTTGTCTTCACTGTAAGACAATCTGGTTGATTGGTGTTTGGGGAACTCCAATGTTCCTGCCTGTGAGTGGTTTCCTTTGGGGCTGATTGGATCACCCAGAGAGGATCCTGGAAGGCCAAACAACCGGATGAAATGTTCTCAGAGTTTAAGTGATGGAAAAGTCTGGATACTATTGGACTTTAGCATATGAATGTTTACTTAATGCTCTATTTTCAGCAAGGTTCCCTACTCTCAACTGTATCCGATTTGTCTTAGCTCAGAGATTTTTTGCTTTGCCTTCACAGGATAAATGCTCAAGTTTTTGTTTTGTTTTGTTGTTTTGTTTTGCTAATAACAACTTTTGTGAACTATAATTCAAATATCTTTATTATTCACCTGCCTAAATAACAATATTTTAAACATGTTCCCAAAATTGTGCACCCATCATCATCATTGAAATTTAGAACATTTCTGTCTCCCTCAAAGGAAATCCATATGTATTAGGAATTATTTCCCATCATCCCTGGTCCCTACCCTCAGCCATTTTCAAATACTAATCTACTCTCTATCTCTATAGATTTGCCTGTTCTGCATATTTCATATCAATGGAATTGTGCAATATGTGGTCTTTTGTGACTGGTTTCTTTCACTTAGGATAAGTTTCTAAGGTTCATCTGAGCTGAAGCATGTATATCAGTGTGCCATTCCTGTTTAGTGCCAAGTAATATTCCATCAGCTGTATATACCACATTTTCTTACTTGTTAATATAGAATAGACAAAAGGCAGTTGCCTGAAAAGTTAAAGAGGATATTTTTGTGCCTATCTTTTCCTTTTCAAACTACTAGACCATAATCCCAATTCAAAACCTAGGTGGTACTACCAGCTCCTAAAGCTTCAAAGATTCTGTTGAATGAATGGAGTCACTTTTCAGCTTTCAGCTTGCTACCTAAGATACTGCTTTCTTACATCTTGTGATTTGGGGATCATTTTTTTAGCTGAAGTTCAGCTTCCATAATTGTATTTTTGTTGTCTTCTATCTCCCTCATCTTGACCTTATTGATTTATATCTCTTAAAAATTCCTTTATCATTCTTTCAGTGTTTTCTTCTGGGGAGAACAATATAAATGTAATTTTTATGCACATGATTTTTTACTCAGAAAACTAGCCTGGGTATATTTTACTGCACATTGTTATAATATATTTATGTAGTCACTGTATCATTTTATATACATTTTGATATGCATATGCACTCACAAATAGTATAAAACATTATTTGTAAGTATTTGTGCAATTTATTGCTTGTGTCTCCTTGATATCACCAAATAACCCTCTCAGTGCCAAAATGAAGGTATTCTATGCTATATAACTAGTTTTATTAATCATTCATACAAAACTTAAAATGACCTTCAGTAAAAGTTGCTGGCTATTTACGGGCTATCAATTTGAAACTATACCTTTCAAAATATTGCATATTCTATTAATTATCAAATATATGTTTGTCACAAAGTTTAAAACAGTGAATGGAGGAATCACAGTTCTTAAGATATCTAATCTGACAGCTAAATGCATAATGTCAGTATGAGAAAAAGATATAGTATATTTCGCTAAGAAGATGACTAGAGGTCATGACTCCACAAATCCACTTTCCTCATACCAATATCCTTTTGTAAATACTTGGCTTAATATCTTAAGTTTCAATTTCATCCTCCATAGAATTTGTATTGATTTACAAATAAACTCATTGCACAGCTTCCAAATGAGAAAAATTATGCTGACCTGCACTATGGTTATGAAGGAAGGCCAATCCTTAGGCAAACATTGCCTTGCCTAGTGTTAGACACACAACAGCCTAGTTCATGGGCTAAAGTAAGTATTCAGTTGGGTAAAACTGTGGATAAGATCTCTAGCAGTGGAGTTGGGTCATATTAGGACTTGGCTCACAGTTGAGTTTTGACAATGCGCTGTTCCTCTCTGCCTCCATTTCCAGTTGCTACATTTGTGGCACTAATAGTATTAACCACGCCATAAAATTTTGTGGAGATTAAAATAAATATATTCATGTGAAGTTATTAAACAATGCCTACCTCAATAAATATTAAATATTTATATTAGGAATAATTCAACATATCATAACTGTAATGTTCCTTAAGGAAAACAAGATAAAAAACCCATATTTAAAACACAGTGAAAGTGTTATGGGCCTTAAGAGAAGCCTTATAGTAAAGTATCCCATTACATCACCTACTATGTGATGTATTATATGACTAGTTCAAGTTTTCTCACCTCTCTAAACGAAAATATTACATCTTGGTCATTCATTCATTCAATCGTTAGCCTATCATCTTATTTGATAACTACAATGTATGAGGAAGTGTACCAGATGAACTAGGGAAATAAACGGCCTAAAAGGACACTATTACTTGGCTCATGTATTATCTTCGAAATTCAATCAATTAAGTTATGAAAAAAAGCATTTTTAAAATGTGTCATTTCCCTCCTTCCTTTTTTTATTACAGCAGGCCTTGTAGCATAAACCTGGTCATATTACTATAAATTTTCATCATTTCCGAAAGGCATAAAAGAATTAATCTAGTTCATCTCCCTATAAGATTTTTAAAAAGCAGCACCTACATCAAAACTCTGACAGCAAGAGAAATAAAAACCAGAATTTAAGTAGCCTAACATTTTTAAAAAGCACATCAATAACATTATTCTAGACAAGGTTTACAAAGATGGCATATTATCTGCCTCTCTAGAATTGTAATCCATAAACCATTTCTGTAAAGTAGTAAATGTAGATAGTAAATACTTTATGATTTATCAAACACATAAAGTTTTATTATATATTCCTTTTTTTTTCAATGCATTAAAAATGTAAAATCCATTCTTAGCTAACGGGCCATATAAAAGCCAAATGTAAGATTTAGGCTGAGACTACTGACCCCTATGATAAAAAAAAATTGAAACCTGCTCAGTTTACAGTTAAAACCTCTGATAAAAATCTCCTCAAGTAGCCAAGCCAACTCCTCACTTCTCAACAAGGACAGCCATCTAGCCAGTCACCCATTACAACACATAGGTATTCTGTACATATAAAATGAGACATCATAGTAGAAACTGAAAATATAAGGCAGTGTGCAACTCAGGGGTTCATAGGGTTTGTTTCTGTTTTTGCTGTGCTTTCATGGAGAGTTCAAAAATGAATGCAAACAACTGTAATTCAGGTTTAATGTGCTGAGATGTGAATAAAAGCAAATGTTGCAAGGAGCAAAACTTGCAACTGTAGCCTCAGTGTTGATGGAAAAGGAGGGTTTCTGGGAGAAGAGATGCCTAAATAAAAATGGCCTAATCACTACGTTATACACCTAAAGCTAATACTATATATTGATTATAATTGAAAAATAAAAATTTTTGAAAAAAGAAGTAAGGATGTGAAAGAATTGGTGGATTCAAGGAGAAGAGTCAAAAGTCAGGGAGAGCATTTGACAGGGGAAAGAGAACCTGGCATATCTGCAGAAAGGAAATAATCTCTTCTGGCTGAAGCTTTCATAGTGAGAAAGAGAAGGGCTTGGGATAGAACAGATGAGGCCAGACAGTTAAGCAACAGGATGGTTCATGAGTCTGAAGTCATATTAGGGAAAATAGGTTTTATCCATAGAGAGTGGGAAACAAAAGGGTGCTAAGCACATGAAAGATAGTATCAGAAGAAAGTGTGGATTTCAGAGCTATTTGGGAGGCAGAACTGATAGGCCTCTGTGACCGTGCAAGTGATTTTATGTGGCTCCAAGATCAATGTACAGTTACGTAATCTTAGGTTCACTTACAGCAATGTAGGGTCTTGCACACAAAATGTGCTCCTATCCATGCTTTGATTTTTGCTCCAGGGGATTGAGGAGGGGTGGGTTCCTGCACAAAATATCTCAACCAGCTTCATTAACTTTCTCAAATTCTATCATTCTATGCCTAGTTCAATCCCTACTCCTTAAATTTGCAAGCACTGTTATCCAAAATTGATTTGCTTTTTTGTTTATCTCAGCTTTTATGTTATAGAAATCAACAAAATATGCTAATTTATTTTAATCCCTGCATAGTGCTAACCTCCCATCAACCAAAGTATGGGTGTGGAATTTACTCACAACTCTGCAGAGCTCTGTGTATTGGCCTGGCCAGCTGTTGTCTACACACCAGGTTTGTTAAATATTCAACACAGAGGAATTCTCCAACATTGCTGTAGATGAAGCCATTGCCTGATATCCAAAATTTCTTCATGTTTTTTACCTATGTCTGATTCTTCTATCCCAACCACATAGTTTGCATTCAATTCCCCCTCTCTGGGATGACTATAACACTGTAACACTATCTAATGATATCTCCCCACACTGACTTTTGTCTCAGCCCAATTTTTTCTTCACAATTAAGTGAGAGTATTCTTTATAGATGGTAGATCATATCATTTCCCTGCTAAAATGTTTTGGTGAATTGGGTCATAAACTTTTCCATGCTGAGTCCTCACAAGCTAGTCAGCCTCATCTGGAATTTCTATTGACAAGAAGTCGTAGGAATGTCTACTGGTCCTTCAGGGCTCATGAATTCACATTCTTTTAACCTCAGAGACATTACTTATAAATCATTCCTTCTGCCTGCCACAGTTCCTCCTCAGTCCTTTGCCCCTTAGTTTTTACTCATCTCTCTAGTCTCCAATTAAGAATTACTTCCCATGAAAGTCTTCCCTGATGTCCTCAATTCTGAAACACACTCAAACATTTCTAAAATTTAAACTCATCTTCCTAATGACATGTACATCCAATGTAGTATTTGTTCTCTTTTCAAAATGTTTTTGTTATTATATCAATGGTACATCAGAGACTTTTTGGCATCTTACAACTGAAGGAATATAGTGTGTTCTGAGAGGACCCTACAGTTGCCCTCCAATTAGAGTCAGTGCCATGTTTTTTCATCCCTCTCAGTTGACTAAAAAGGACTGTGACTGCTAGATCTTGCCCATCTCCATCACCTCTTCTCCTGAAGAACTGACTACAATGCTGAGCTTCAAAGTAGAGTCATTCCACACTCATTGCTTACAGCATAATCCTATTGCTTTTTATTCCCTCTGTAGGCAAATGTATGATATTGATGGTAATAAAAACCATGTTGGAGGTTCCTGGGACTTTTGATGATTCAAATAATCTTGTTTCAAATCCACAATTTCAAAACCTATGTGAGTCCAGCACATTCCAATTTCTTCCCTCAGCATCTCTGATTCTCAATTGGGTCAGGTTGTTTAGATTATTTTAGTCTTGTTAAAATGTTTCCAGTATAACTTGCTGCACAACTCAATCAATCTAACACTCTCAATAGAAATCAATTACCAAGAAACATGCCATGACTTTTTTCTCGTTGTTTGATTGTATGTTGATAGTGACAAGATGGAGAGGCATCACATTATTACCATATCAGACTCTGCCCAACATCATGGGTATCCTGCTGGGCCATCAACCCTGCTGCCCTTACAAAAGCTATGACACCAGTAGCCACCTCAGAAACCCTGGGCATGTCTTAATTCTAGGACTGCAGAGAATTAAGTTTACCATGCTTTACCATGCTTGAGAGAACTCGATTCATGAGTATAGAGCAAAGAATATGCATTGTGCAGCGAAAGAGAGGTGAGTTTCACTAGATCTACCATTTACTTGCTCTGTGACCTTGGGCAAGTTGCATAATTTCTTCAAACATCAGTTTCTTCAAATGTCAAATAACATGAAAACACTTATCCCTTAAGTTTGTTGTAAAGATTAATGAGATGACAATAGGGAGACTGCCAAGTGTGGTGGCAGCCACATGGTAGTCTTTTCATAGTATTAAAGCTATGTATGTGCATAGTAGGGAATGCTATATACTGAACTATCTAAAAACACAAAACATAACAATTTTGAGATAGTAAGTATGGGGAAATTTCTAGTTCATAGAGAGAAATTTCTTCAGTACTCCATACACAACCCCATCCCCAATGCCTAATTACTTGTGAATGATCATGTTCACTTTCAAAAGCAATTGCCAATTATAAGAGTGTACCATGATATTCAGCCATATTTCAAAAACAAAAGTTTAGTATCAGTGCTGTAAGTCATTAGCTGTTATGTTTAAGTAATAGCTACTGGTCTTCCTATTATGTTTTAAAAATAGCATTAGTTATCAATCCCCTTGTATTTAAAAATTTATAGGTTTCCTGTGAGAGGTTCTATGATGGTTGCAGAGTAGCTAGAAATTCTGTGCACTTGCTCCCAGCCCCAGATCCGTCTTGCAGCTAAACCACAGAGCAATCAACTCAACAGTCCAGGTGAGTGTGAGTGAGAATGTGTGTGAGTGAGCATGTGCACAAACAAGTGTGTGGTTGTGTGTACAAGTTTTCAAGTGCCTGTCCAGCTACAAGAGCATTCAGGGGCAGGTGGCCCAGGCTTTCCTGGTGGAGCTGCTGCCACTGCTACCATAGCTGTCACTCAGCCCAGCATTTCTGGCTGGACAGATTTGGAGTGGGGTCCCCTTTGTGGAATTTTCAATATCTTCCTTTGGAAGAAGCCACCAGAGCAGCTGCACCTTGGCACTGGTCTTGCCCTTGTGATCTCTGCGCCCACGGGCCATGCTGTGCATCCTGACGCCTCTGGGAGCCATGGTCCCAGGTCCATGAGACTGCAATACTTGCTGCAGAGGGGACTATAGCCTCCCTGGCCCTGGCACCCCTAAAACTACAAACAGAACAGAGTCTGACTGAGGAGGTAGCAGATTGGCCAAGTTGCTGGGAGTGCCAAGGGTAGAAAGAGGCAGCCAAATAGCACTGCCAGCAGACACCAGGACTGGAATGCAGCAGTGGGAGTGGAAGTCTAAGGCTGAGACTCACTGGAGGGAGTGGTGTGAGCACCCCCTCCCCCAATGAATCGTGTTATAGTTTTGCTGCTGGACTCTTCCCTTTCCTCCCCAACCCAATCAGGATAATATGAGACTTAAAAGAAGGTGATGCCCACAGGATATATCCTATTGACTTGGGAGAGAGAAGAGGTATCAGTGTGATAGAGAACAGTCAATAGGTGGCCTCCTGTACGTGCCCCACTGGGAATCCAACCCCCCCCCCACAGAAGCCCTTAAAGACAGAGGTGGGTGTAATGGGGGTTGAACCCCTTAGTTAGCCAGAAGGGGGAAAGTTACCATTAACAAAAAGGCCAATAAAAATCAATTCTGAAATATAATAGGAAAGTCCACATAACCCCCACAAAGAACATTCTTAGAGCTCCCAAATCAGGAGATCAAGGAGTCTACATCATGGGGTCTCTCTCCTCTGAGGAGAGACAAAAACCTCTGGAGACAAACCTATCATCTTTTATTTCTTTCTTTCTTTTCTTTTTTTACTTAAAGGGAGAAGCACAGGTTGTATGTTGGTGCCCATCTTGGTCTCCAGCAAAGGGAAGATGGCATAGACTGGAATCACGCAAGAAGTATGGAGTGGGAGGCACAGGGGAGAGTCTTGGGGGAGTGGCTGTGGAATCTTTGGGGCCCTGATATACCTGGGCTACACAGCAGCCATCTTTCTTGAGAAGAGCTAGCCCCTCCCAAGGGAAAATCAATTGCTTTACTGTGTGAGACACCACTTCCCCCACCCTTTGGAAATCCCCTCACCACAATCTCTGAAATTCTTTTTGTTCCACTCAATTTTTGATATTTTTTCAGTTTTATTCTGTATTGGTGTTATGTTTTGTTTTGTTTTGTTTTTCTCTTTTCTCCTGCATCTTAACCCTTGTTGAGGAGACAGCAGCATAAACAGACTCAGAAGTTGTTTGAGACCAGGCATTAGGGCATAGCCAATCCATATACTACCCTAGAAAACAGATTGGTGCTTCCACCTCATGGGAAAGCCATAGAAACACCCTCCCAGCACCCAGCAGACCCAAAATCTGGGCTTTGGAACCCTACTAGGGGCCCTACCCTGGGGAGTAGAGGGAAATAATCATGGACAGTGGCTCCAGGGAGGAGGAACAAAGGCACCATCTTCCATGAAGTCTGAAAGACACCTGGCACACAGGAGATCCAGGAATCACAACCCCCTGTTTCTATTAGAAGCCCACTCAGAAATAGTCAGGTCTGTGATTAGTCTAAGATTAATAACAGGCCAGCAGATAGAGACAGACAGAAGCAGATCCTGTGGTGATACGGGACATTTACTGACATACCCCTGGACCCAATGCTGATAAAAGCCAGCTTTTCAGAGCAGCTTGGATCACCCTGGGAGCAGCCAAGCCAGAAGAATCAACCACAAATCATGGATCACCTATAGCTTTGAAAAGGTGGCTGAGGGCCAGATGTGGACAGCACCTGTCATTGGCTTCACCAGACTCAGACACCAGAGCAGTATACAAAGGGAGAAATCAGAGGCAAAATACAAACTGTGCTGAGACAAATACACTTGGTTATTTTCTCATTATCTTAGCTATTTTTCTTCCCCATATCCTTTTTACTTATTTTTTAAAATCTATTTATTCTTTTATTTTTGGTGCTCTAATTTTTCTTTCATATCTCCTATTCTACCCCTATCTTTGATTATTCCACTGTTCCATTAGTTTCTCCTTTTTTATTTTGTGCTTTTTCTGTGTTTCTTTTTTTCTCTTTCAATTCATTATGAGTAATAGATCTATTCCTCTTTCTCCTCTCATAAGCACTTTTCTGTGGTCCTCTCATATTCTTTTTACTTTTCCCCTTTCTCTCCTACTCCATTTATCTTTCTGATTTTAGTATTCTTTGCTCTTTTGTTGTTGATATTGCTGTGGTGGTCAGTGGGAGGGTTGCTTGTTTTGATGTTGTTTTTGTATTGTTTTGCTTCCTTCTGCCAGCACCTATACAACAGTATACAACACATGGTAGAGGTTGAGCCTCTTAGTCAGCCAGATGGAGGGGAGTTCCCATAAAAAAAATGGGCCAGTAGCAATCAGGACCCAAATACAATAAGGAAGTCCACATAATGAACACAGAAGACATGCCTAGAGCACACAAGATCAAGGAGTCTACACCACTGGAGCCTACAGGACTCCTAACACACAAGTCCACCCCACAAGACATAAAGTCAAAGCAAATCAATCCAATACACAGAAACAAACACAAAGAGATAACTAAAGTGGGGAGACAAAGAAACAACCCTGAAATTAAAGAAAAGGCAGAATCTCCATAAGCAAGACTCTCATTTAAAGTGGGAAGTGAAATAAAGAGCTTCCCAGACAAAAGAAGTCTAAAAGAGTACACTCAGCCACCTCTGCAAGAGAACTAAAGGTACTGATTTAAGAAGAAAAGAAATAGAGAGAGGAACACAGGTACAAGACAAAAAATGGAAATGAATAAGTACCTATCAATTATAACCTTAAATGTAAATGGATTAAATGCTTCAATCAAAAGACATAGGGTATTTGAATGGATAATAAAATATGATCTGTATATATGCTGTCAACAAGAGACCCACCTCAGAACAAAAGATCTACACATGCTGAATGAGAAGATATGGAAAATATTACAAGCAAATGGACATGAAATAAAAGCTGGAATAGCAATACTGTATCAAACAAAAAATATTTCAAAACAAAGGCAATAACAAGAGACACAGAAGGTCACTACATATACTTAAGGAAGTAGTCCAACAAGAGGATATAACTCTTATAAACATATATGTAACCAACATATGAGGCCCTAAATAGATAAATATTGGAGGAGTTAAGAAAGAGATAGCAATACAGTTATTGTAGGGGATGTTAACACTCTACTGTCAACAATGGATAGATCTTCAAAAAAAAAAAAAAATCAACAAAAGCTCTTGTGTGCAAGACCAGAATCAAGGAGAGGGAGTCACCTAACTTGGGTCATCTCTAGATAACATCTTTCCTGTTTCCATGACTAAAATCTCAGATCCCTGCTCAATTGTTGTCTCCAGCTACCCCAAATGCAGTCCCTGTTAGAATCAGAACTGATTAACTTTCAGTCAAGACTTTCTCAGAAAAGAAGCTGGAAGACGGCAGAGGAGTGAATGGAAGTCACACTGACCTCCTCCCAGAGTCAATCTAGAATTACAACTCAAAAACTTTGGACAGAACAAACAACTGAGCAAAAACCAGAAAGAAGCCATAAGCTGTAAAACTTTGGACAGACAGAAGAACCATCTTCAGCACAAAATGTCTGCACCTGCACAATACCATACAATACAGGGTGGGCGGAGTGATCCTGAGTCAACCACCTGGAAGGAAGGACCCACCAAAGAAGACCCAACAACAATCCAGACAACCAGGTTAAAAGTCATAAAGGGCATCAAGTTCAGGTAATCAAGGAGTCTGCCCATTGAACCTCACAGGCTTCCTATCATAGAAGTTCACACCACAAGTCAGGAAATAAACATAGATGAATTTAAGAAGCAAAAGCAAACAAGAAGAGTCTCACAAATAATGGGGAGGCAAAAATAATGCCCAATCAAAAGGAAAGGAGGAATGCTCAGAAAGAATGCTAAATAAAATAGAGGCATGTGAACTATCAGAAATTGAGTGCAAAACAATGGTTATAAGGAAACTCAATGATCTCAGTGAGAATAACCAAAAACTACAGGGCAACTACAAAAAAGTTACTGCAAATTATATCACCATTAAAAAGGACATAGAAACAATCAACAAGGGCCAAGAGGAAATGAAGAATACAATTGCTGAATTAAAGAATACACCAGAAAGAATCAAAAGCAGACTCAATGAAGCAGAGGATCAAATCAGTGAGCTAGAAGAAAAGATAAAAAAAAACACCCAAAAACAACAAGAAAAAGAAAAAAGATTCAACTAGAAAGAAGAGGGGTTAAGGGAAATGCAGGACAACATGAAATGGAATAATATCCATATAATAGGGAAACCAGAAGGAGAGAAAGAGGAGCAAGGAATAGAAACCTTGTTTGAAAAAATAATGATGGAAAACTTCCCTAATTTGATGAAAGAAAACACCACAAAAGTCCAGGAATCATAGAGAGTCCCAGTCAAGAGGAACCCAAAGAGGCCCACTGCAAGACACATCAAAATTAAAATGGCAAAATTTAAAAACAAACAGAGAATCTTAAAGGCAACAAGGGAGAAACAGGAACTAACATACAAGGGAGCTCCAATAAGGCTAACAGCTGACTTCTCAATAGAAACATTACAAGCCAGAAGGGAATGGCAAGAAATATTCCATGTAATGAAAAGCAAAGGCCAGCAACCAAGACTACTTTATCCAGCAAAGCTCTCAGTTAAAATGGAAGGCAAAATAAGGAGCTTCCCAGACAAAAGAAGTCTAAAAGAATACACCTCCACCAAACCAGCACTGCAAGATATGCTAAAGGGGTTGCTTTAAGAAGATGAAGGAAAAGATTGAAAGAGAGAGGAACAGAGGTACAAAGGAAGAGAAAAGGCAATGAATGAGGTCCTATCAATAATAACCTTAAATGTAAATGGATTAAATGTTCCAATCAAAAGACATAGGGTAGCTGAATGGATAAGAAAACATGACCCACACATATGCTTTCTACAAGAGACACACCTCAGAAAAAAAGACCTACACAGACTGAAAGTGAAGTATTGGAACAAAACATTCCAAGCAAACATACATGGGAAAAAAAAAAAAAAAGCTGCAGTAGCAATACTTACATCAGACAAAATAGATCTCAAAACAAAGGTCATAAAGAGAGACCTAAAAGAGCAATTTATAATACCCAGGGGAAGAATCCATCAAGAAGATATAAACATTATAAACATATATGCAACCAACATAGGAGCACCCAAATATATAAGGAACATCTTAGAGGACTTCAAGAAAGGTATAGATAACAACAGATCTCTACTAGGGGATTTTAACACCCCGTTGTCAAAAATAAATAGAATCCCCCCCCAAAAAAAAATCAAGGATTTTGTGGCATTGTTCCATGCCATAAAAGATTATATATATATATATGTGTGTGTGTGTGTGTGTGTGTGTGTGTGTGTGTGTATATATATATATATATATATATATATATAGTGTTATATATATATTATGTGTGTTGCATATATATATATGCACATGACCTTCCATCCAAAAAACAAAACGCACATTCTTTTCAAAAGCACATGGAACATTTTCAAAGATAGACCACATGATAGGACACAAAACAAGCCTACAGAAATTCTAGAAATTTGAAATTATATCAAGCATCTTTTCAGACCATTAGGGCCTGAAATTAAAAATAAATATCATGGAAAATGGTCAAAAACACTCAAATTCATGTTATTAAATAATAAGTGGGTTAAGAATGAAATTAATGAAGAACTAAAAAGTTTCCAGAAACAAATGAAAGAGAACTCATAACAGTCCAAAACATATGGACACAGCAAAGGCAGTCCTGAGAGGGAGGTTCATAGCAATAAAAGCCTACCTAAAACAGATAGAAACATTTTAAAAGATCAAACTCTCCCTACATCTATAAGAAGAGGGGGAACAATAAACAAAGCCCAAAGAAAGTAGAATGAAAAAAATAACCAAGATCAGAACAGAATTAAATGACATAGAGATGAAAAGAATAATTCTATGGATCAATAAATCCAGGAGCTGGTTCTTTGAATAGATACACAAAATTGACAAGACTTTAATAAGACTCATCTATAAGAAAAGACAGAGGACCCAATAAATAAAATCAGATATCAAAGAGGAGAGATTACAACTGATAACACAGAAATACAAAGGATTGTAGGAAATTACTACAAAGAACTATAGAAATTTGAAAACCTAGGTGAAATGCAAACTTCTAGAAAAATGTAATCTTACAAAACTAAATGAAAAAGAAACAGAAAGCCTGAACAGACCAATAACAGCTTACAAAACTAAGACAGTAATAAAAAATCTCTCATCACACAAAAGCCCTGGACCAGATAGTTTCACAAGAGAATTTTACAAAATATTTAAGGAAGAGCTAACTCCTGTACTTCTCAGATTACTCCAAAAAGTCCAAAAACAGGGAAGACTCCCAAAGGATTTTTGTCAGGCCTGCATCATCCTAATACACAAACCGGATACAGACATAACAGAAGGAAAACTACAGGCCAATATCACTGATGAACATAGAGGCTAAAATCCTCAACAAAGAAAGTACTGGTAAACTGCATCCAGAAATACATTGAAAAATCATACACCATCAAGTGGGATTCATCCCAGGGATGCAGGGATGGTTCAATATTCTCAAATCAATAAATATATTACATAAACAAAAGAAAAGAGAAAAATCACATGATCATAACAACAGATGCAGAAAAGCTTTTGATAAGGTACACCACCCATTTAGGATAAAAACACTCAGCAAAGTGGGAGTAGAGGGAGCATACCTCAATATAATAAAGGTCATATATGAAAAATCTATAGCCAACATCATACTCAATGGGCAAAACCTAAAAGCTTTCTCACTTAGATCAGGAATAAGACAAGGATGTCAACTTTCACCACTTCTATTCAACATAGTATTGGAAGTTCTAGCCACATCAATCAGACAAGAAGAAGAAATAAAACACCTCAAAATTGGAAATGAGGAAGTAAAACTGTCATTGCTTGCAGATGACATGATAGTGTACATAAAAAATCCTACAGACCACCAAACAAGTGAATTTGGCAAATAGCAAGATATGAAGTCAATTTTCAGAAATTGAAGGCATTTTTGTACATCAACAATGAAATATCAAAAAGAGAAACCAGGAAAAAAAATCCCATTTGTAATAGCAAAAAGAAAAATAGAGTACCTAGAAATAAACCTAACCAAGAAGCTAAAAGACCTATACTAAGAAAATGACACAATAGTGAAGAAAGAAATTAAGAAAGACACCAATAAACATAGGCATATACCATGCTCATGGACTGGAAGAATTAACATCATCAAAATGTCCATACTACCCAAAACAATTTTTAGATTCAATGCATTCCCTGTCAAAATACCAATGACATTTCAAAGATATAGAGAAAACATTTCAAAAATTTAAATGAATCACAAATGACCTGAGATAGCCATGGTAATTTTGAGAAAGAAAAGCAAAGTAGGAGGGATCACCATACCTGACATAAAACTATATCACAAGGCCATGGTAATCAAAACAGTCTGGTAGTGGCATAAGAACAGACACATAGATCAACGGAACAGAATTATACGGCCCTGAAATGAACCCAAGTCTATGTGGTCAATTAATATTTGACAAAGGGGGCAGAAGCATAAAATTGACTGAAAACAGACTCTTCAACAAATGTTTGGGATATCCGATGAGTTACATGCAAAAAAATGAAACTCGACCACCAACTTACACCGCGTACAAAAATAAACTCAAGGTGGATAAAAGACTTAAATATAAGTAATGATAGCATAAAAGTCCTAGAGGAAAACATAGGCAGGAAAATCTCAGATATTTCACATAGCAATATTTGTACTGATATGTCCCCTAGAGCAGGAGATATAAAGGAAAGAATACACAAATGGGATTTCTTAAAAATAAAAAGCTTCTTCAGAGCTCAAAAAAACAGAATTAAAATGAAAAGAGAACCAAACTTACTGGAAAATATATTTGCAAATGATACCTCACACAAAGGATTGATCTCCAAAATATATAAAGAACTCACACAACTCTACTGCAGGAAGACAAACAACCCAATTAAGAAATGGGCAAAGGACATGTACAGAAATTTCTCCAAGGAAGACATACACAGGGCCCAGAGACATATGAACAGAAGCTCAACATCACTAGCCATCAAAGAGATGCAAATTAAAACCACAATGAGGTAACACTTCACACCAGTCAGAATGGCCATCATAAACAAATCAACAAACAAGAAGTGTTGGAGAGGATGTGGAGAAAGGGAACCCTACCGCACCATTGTTGGTAATGTAGACTGGTATAGCCACTGTGGAAAACAGTATGGAATTTCCTTAGAAAACTAAAAATGGAAATGACTTTTACTCAGTAATTCCACTGCTGGGATTACACCCCCAAAACCTGAAACACCAATCCAAAAGAACCTATGCACCCCAATATTCATAGCAGAACAATTTATAATAGCCAAGTGCTGGAAACAACCTAAGTGTCCATCAGTAAATGAATGGATGAAGAAACTATGGTACATTTACCCAGTAGAATACTATGTAGCAGAAAGAAAGAAGGAGCTCCTACTCTTTGTGACAGCATGGATGGAAATGGAGAGCATTATGCTAAGTGAAATAAGCCAGGTGGTGAAAGACAAATACCATATGATCTCCCCTTTAAGTGGAACCTAATCAACAAAACAAACAAGCAAGCAAAATATAACCAGAGACATTGAAATTAAGAACATACTGACAGTAACCAGAGGGGAGGTGGGAAGCAATAATGTGGGGAAGGTGGGAAGGGTTTTCAGGAACAACTATAAATGTGTCATGGACAAAACCAAGGGGAGGGAGGTGGGGATGGTTGGAGGTGGAGTGGTGGGGGGTAAATGCCAACAATTGTACTTGAACAGCAATAAAACAATTTAAAAAATATAAACAAAATTGGCAAATCTTTAATGAGACTCATCAGTAAAAAAGAGAGAGGACTGAAATAAGTGAAATCAGATATGATAGAGGAAAAGTAACAATTAATACCAGAAATACAAAGTGCCATAAGTAGTTACTATGAATAAGAAATATGGGCAATTAATATGCTAAGGACCTGGGCAACCTGGGTGCAATGGATAAATTTCTAGAAACATACCATCTTCCATTATTGAATAAAAAAGAAGCAGAAAACCTGAATGGACCAATAACAACAAGTGAAGTTGAAGCAGTAATAAAAAAAGTACCAACACACAAAAGCCCCGGTCCAGATGTCCTCATGGGAGAGTTTTACCAAACATTAAAAGAAGAACTAACAACTGCCCTTCTCAAACTATTCCAACAATTCAAGAAGAGGGGAGATTTCCAAACTCTTTTACAAGGCAAGTATTATCCTAATCCCAAAACCAGGTAAAGACACAGCAAAGAAAGAAAATTACAGTCCAATGTATGATGAACATAGATGTTAAAATCCTCAACAAAATACTAATAAACTGGATCTAACAATACATTAAAAAAATCATACACCATAATCAAGTATGATTTATTACAGGGATGGAAGTATGGTACCATATCACAAATCAGTAAATAAGATACATCACATAAAACGAAATACAGCAGTCACATGATTGCATCAATACATGCAAAAAAAAAGCATTTGATAAAATCCAGCACCCATTTATGATAAAAACACTCTGCAAAGTGGGAGTAGAGAGACCATATTTCAACTTAATAAAGGTCATATACAAAAATACTACAGCCAACATCATAATCAATGGGAAAAAAACTAAATGTTTCCATTAAGATCAGGGACAAGACAAGGGTGTCCACTTCCAGCATGCTTATTCAACATAGTGCTGGAGGTCCTAACCCCAGCAGTCAGACAAGAAGAAGAAATGAAAGGCATCCCAATTGGAAAGGGGGAAGTAAAACTGTCATTATTTGCAAACAACATGATAGTGTACATAGAAAACCCCATAGGCTCCACCAAAAAAGTATTTGACATAATAAGTGAATTTGGCAAAACAGCAGGATACAAAATCAATATTCAGAAAGCAATGGCATTTTTGTATTCCAACAATGAACTATCAGAAAAAGAAACTAAGAAAAAAATTCCATTTACCAAAGTAATAGGAAAAATAAAGTACCTAGGAATACATTTAACCAAAGAGTTAAAAGACCTGTAGTCAGAAAATTATAGAACACTGAAGAAAGAAATTGAGAAAGATACAAATAAATGGAAGCATATCCCTGTCTATTCATCAACATCATCAACATGCCCATACTACCCAAAGCAATCTATACATTCAATGCAATTCCTATTAAAATAACAATTGCATATTTCACAGATCTTTAACAAATGCTTCAAAAATTTATATGGAACCAAAATAGAGTGCAAAAGCCACAGCAATCTTGAGAAAGAAGAACAAAGTTGGAGGAATCACAATACCTGATACCAAACTGTATTACAAGGCCACTGTAATCAAAACAGTCTAGTACTGGCATAAGAACAGACACATATAACAATGAAGAGTAGAGGTCCAAAAATAAACCCATATCTCTATGGTCAATTAATATTTTGATGAAGGGGCATGTGTATGCAATGGAATAAAACTGCCTCTTCAATAAATGATGTTGAGAGAACTGGACTGGTTCATGCAAAAAAAAAAAAAAAATGAACTAGACCACCAATTTACACTATACACCAGAATAAATTCAAAATGGATAAAAGATTTAAATATAAGTCATGATACAATAAAAGTCCTAATGGAAAACACAGGCAGTAAAATTTCAGTAGCAATATTTTTGCTAATACATCTCCTTGGGCAAGGAGAATAAAAAAAAAGTAAACAAATGATACTGTACCAAATTACAAAGCTTCTACACAGCTAATGAAACCATCATCAAAATGAAAAGGGAACTAACTATGGGAGAACATACTTGCCAGTTATACATCAGACAAGGATTTAATCTCCAAAACCCAAAGGGTTTATGGGGTAATGGTAGAAAGAAGGGGTAGGGATTAAAGTACATGTATGAATGACCCGTGGACATGGACAACAGTTGTAGGGATTGCCTGTGAGAGCATGGGGTGGGCTGGGTGGAGGAGGCAAAGGGGGTAAAATTGGGACAACTGTAATAGAATAAACAAGAATAAAAAAGAAATAATGTTTGGCTGTTAGTAAAAAAAAGGTGAAAATAATGGCTTAAATCAACTGGTGGCTTTCTCATTATAATTTTGATGATAATGTGCTTGCTTTCTCAAAAAAATTATGTATTTCCTTAAAGTAGAAAATGCATGAAAGTGAAAACAACCTTATCACTTTATTTCACAGCATAAGGGTTGTGCTGCAAATAGTCTCATGTAGGCCATCTAGCCTCGATCTTAAGAACTCCGCTAATAAGCACAGTCTGAACAGATCAAGCTTTCAAAGCATGAAGGATAAGTTTAGTCTGATATGGATTAAGATATAGTTTTCAACATGATAATAAGAAAACTTACTTTAAGTATAAAAGTTTCCTTTAATCATCTCAGATCTTCTTAATAAATCAAGACACCATAGAATGTGAAAAAGTGAGATTTAGTGTAGAATTTAACTTGCATTCAATTAGTGAAACTTATTTAGAAGAGATGTAGAGTCAGTGGGTCCAGAATGTCACTTGAATCCCTGTTATGTTGAGGGAATTAAAAGACTGAGATGCCCAGGTTCAGCAGAAGCCATCAGCCACTTCCCTTGCCCAGGTTCAGCTGAAGCTGCCAACCACTTCCCCTGCCCCAGTTCTTAGCTGAAGCTGTTAACCACTCATCTTTTGCTTCTGTAAAGTGCTTTGCACCGAAAGAAAAAAAGACCCCACCCGCACTAAAACAGATAAAAGGGACCAAAAACTGCAACTCAGGGCCCAGAATTTGGAGACCACTCCTCTGGGTTCGCATGTGTAAATAAACTGCCTCTTTGCTATCTCCAGTGACTTGACTGAGTCAATTTTCCTGCAACAGTTACATGTCAATACCTTTGCAGGGTGATTCTATTATTTATTAATTAATTTATTTCAATTTTGTGAGTCACACCAGTTAATAAAATTAAATAGGTTTCAAGTATCCAATTCCACAATACATCATCTATATATAGCACTGTGTGTTTATCACCCCAAGTAAAGTCTCCTTCCATTACCATTTATTTCCCTTTTACCCTATTCTACCTCCCCCACCCGTTTTCCTTCTGGCAATTACCACACTGTTGTCTGTGTCCCTGAGTTTTTCTTTTTCTTCCTTTTCCTTCCTTCCTTCCTCCCTCCTTCCCTTCCTTCCTTTCTCTTTCTTTTTTTCTTAATTAAAGCAGCATTAAATGCTACTTTAGTAATGCTACTTTAGTACAAAAGTCACTACTCTTGTTATTATAGTTCATGCGGTAAATCTTTGTCAGTCAGAGTCAAAGACACAAGAAGAAATGAAAAAAGCCGCAGTAAAGTTAACATAATATATTTCCTACAGTCTTTAAAATTCCATTTTATATTAAAAATGATACCATATAAAATATAAGAGATAAATATAAGATTTGGAGAAATATATAACAAAGAGAGAAGTAGAAAATAAACACTTAAAATGTACGCCAATAATACTTTGTATATTAACTGACATCTCTATTTGGCAGTGTCAATAGAAAAACTGTGGAATGGGGCAGACTGTTAACATGGTTACCTGTTGGGTGTGGAATTGGCTAAATGGGCAAAGAGGACTTGAGTTACTTTCTCACTTCCCATTATAGTATTTATCAGTGATGTCTGAATTATTTACACAAGCTTATATTACTTAGTAATTTAAAAGACATTTACAAGCCACATCTGCAGCAAGACAACACAAATGACTCTAAAAACATGTAATTTATATAATATTCTTTCAAAGTAAACTTTGAATAATGGGGATTCATTAAACAATGAAACACAACATAATGTTCAAAAAAGTTCCTTCTAAATATAGAATATATATGTTGAAGCAATAGTGGATAATCAAATTAAATCAAACCTCAGTTATAAGAAAATGAATAATTATATCATGTTCAGAAATATATTTCTTTAAAAAAGAAAACATTTGCTAATTGACATCTAAAAGCAATCACTGACCACCATTTAAGTGTCGAACGTTGTATGAACTCCCAGGAAAGGTCATCATGAGAGGAATAATTTCTTGGGGTGGAAACTGAAAACATAAAGATTCACAACCCACACAGTCACATCGCTTGAGCTATACTTGATTTTATAGACACATAAACAAGAGATCATCTAACTTTGGTCCGAGTCCCAAATGGCTCACCAGAGAAGGGAATGTTGAACCCATGGGATGAGTGAAATCCATCAGTAAAAGAAAGGAAAACTTCCATTCCAGGCAGAAGGACTTGTATATAAAATATGCTTAAGAGCTGTGCATTACGGCGAACTGCTCATAGAGGGAGCCGGCAAACCCCTCTCCCAGTCTTTCAGTGAGAAGTGTTTGAGGCATGCATTAAAAGTTGTTCCCTGCTTCCGCATATTGGCAGTTTCTTCAGATATATTCCCAGAAATGGAATTGCTGGCTCAAAAGGCAGATCCATTTTTAATGTTATGAAGTAATTCTATACTTTTTTCCTCAGTGACTGCACTAATCTACATTCTCACTAACAGTGTAAAAGTGTTCTCCTTTCTCACATCTTTGCTAGCTCTTGTTGATTTTTTATGATAACCATTCTGACCAGTGTAAGGTGATAGCTCATTGTGGTTTTAATTTGCATTTCTCTGATGATTAGTGATGTTGAGCATCTTTTCATATTTCTATTAGCCATCTGTATGTCCTCTTTGGAGAAGTGTCTATTCAGATCCTTTGCCCATTTTTTGATTAAATTATTGGGGATTTTTTGGTATTGAATTTTATAAGTTCTTTATACATTTTAGATATTAAAATTTCTCTCATTCCATGGGTTGTCTTTTTATTTTGTTGATGATTTCCTTTGCCGTGCAAAAACTTTTTAGTTAGATGTAGTCCCATTTGTTTACCTTTTTGTTTCCCTTGCCTGAGGAGATATATCAAATAAAATATTGCTACAAGCAATGTGCAAGATTTTGCTGCCTATGTTTTCTAGGATTTTTATGGTTTCAGGTATAATATTTAAGTCTTAAATTAATTTTGAATGTATTCTTGTGTATAGTGTAATAAGGTGGTCTAATATCATTTTTATGCCTGCATATATGTCCAATTTTCCCAACACCATTTATTGAATAAACTATCTTTAGCCCATTGTGCATACTTGCTTCTCCTGTCTCGTATTAATTGACTATAAAGGTGTAGGTTTATTTCCAGTCTTTCTATTGTGTTCCATTGATCTGTTCCATGCATCTGTTTTTATGCCAGTGTGATTACTATGTCCTATAATATAGGTTGATATTAGGTAGCATGATTCCTCCAACTCTGTTCTTTTTTTTCTTGGGATCACTGTCACTATGCAGGGCCTTTTGTGGTTCCATATAAATGTTTCAAATATTTGTTCTAGATCTGTAAAATACATCATTGGAGTCTTGATAAGAATGGAGTTGAATCTATAGATTGCTTTGGGTAGCATAGACACTTATTTTAATAATGTTACTTCTTCCTATCCAAGAACAGGGTATATGCCTCTACTTATTTGTATCTTTTTCAATTTCTTTTTTCAGTGTCTTATAATTTTCTGACTACAAGTCTTTGTATCCATCAGTAAATGGGTAGATAAAACAACGATGGGGCATTTTCACAATGGAATATTACCCCACCCATAAAAAAGAAAAAAAATTAGTCTTTGCAATATCATAGATGGACTTGGAGAACATTATGCTAAATGAAATAAGCCAAGCAGAGAAAGACAAATGCCATATGATTTCTCTCATATGTGGAATCTAATGAACAAACTGAACTAACAAGCAAAATAGAAACAGACTCACATAGCCAGCAGACTGACAGCTATGGGGGTTGGTTAAGGGGTGGGGTGATTGAGCAAAAAGGAAAAAGGAGGACATGGACAATAGTGTGATGATTGCAGGTGGCAGGGGGTATAAGGAGGATAAGTGATAATGGGAAAAATTAAAAAGGAATTTCAAAAATAATAAAATCAAATCAAAGAAGTTTTAAAGACAAATAAGCAGAAGGTTTTTCTTAAAAAAAAATGTTGTTGCCTGAGGTCAGTCTTCTAACTTAGCACACATGTAAGAGCTTATTATATTCAAACCTAAAACTCTTTCCTGAATACCCCTACTGTATTCTCAAATCATGTACCCACTCTATTTCCTAATTGTGTGTTTATGTATCTGCCACCTCCCCTGGGCTGAAATCAAGGATTCTCTCAATATTCATAGACCAGGCACAAAGCAAATTCTCAACAAACACTGGTTCAGCTGAACCAACAAGTACTCCATTGTTACATGGTAAAATATGACTATATAAGAAGGGAGAATGAGGAGGCAAAAGCTGGAGTGAAGTTAGAAGTGGCACATGGTCTGAAATTGTAGTTAAGACAAACTGATTTCTCCTTCCAAAGTGTAAGTTTCATAATCTTACTCAAATAACATTTATTTTACAAACACTTTTTTAAAATTTTCTAAGTATATGTGAGAGGAAAACATTGGATCTTCTGGTAGCTATATTTATCAAATTTCAGGATGAATATTCAAATGAAGTAAAAAAATATATTCAAAATCTGAAGGGGTTTTCTGTTCCATGGAAATTTTGACAATGATATGTGTAGGTAATTGGTACTTTGGTTGATGGCCTGTATTCTCCTTGTTTAGGCTATAAAACATTCAGTTCATACTCCACCTCTCCACCTGCATTTTAGGTATGGATCTGTGGTCACTCCCTTGTTTCTTGTACACTAAATAATTGGAAAACAAGACAGTAGAGGAAAAATGAAGTGATGGAAACAGAGGGAATAAAGGAGAAAATAAATAATAAATGAGAGAAAGAATAAAAAATTAAATAGCAGAGAGAAAAACATGATGTGGGGAACAAAATAAATAGAGAAATGGTACAGTGGAAGCAAAATATGGGAGACTAAGAGAAAATCCCTCAGAACTGTCATCATATATGATCTTGTTAAACTCACTCAAAACTTGAACTTATCTCCCCCTTTTTTTTAAATCATTAAGCAGTGTAGTGTCACAGAACAAAATTTTTGTATTCCTTATAAGTGATATGTTGATCTCTGAAGAGTCATTAATGTAATATAAAATAGAGTAGGCATTTATTTACTTATTTAAAAATAACTGCTTGAAACATGTCAGTTAATGATCATCCTACTGAGTAGTGATGATTATACTATTTTTTATTGATGAAGAAATTGAGGCTGAGAAATATACTAATTTACTACATGAATTGGGGAGGATAAACAACAATAAAAACAAACACTGAAAATATCCCTAAAACAGCAGAATAGTATTAATTGCTCACATAGCAGTTCAGGTCAGTTGTTTTAGGTGTGTTTATGCTTCTCTTCTATATTGTGATTCAGAGACCCAGGCTTCTTCCATTTTGAGAGGGTCAGACCCTTAGGACCTTTTTATCTTATGCATGACATTTAAGAAAAAGAAGAGTATGTCTGAGACATAGGAGTTCTCTTAAAGCGCTGGTTTTGAAAAAACTCACATGACTTCTTTTCACATTCCATTGGGAAGAAGGTAGCTGCACGGATACAACTGCTACAAATATCTTTCTAGACATTTAACTTGGCCTTTCAGCAGCATCTGGCATCAACAGCACACCCCTTCTTCCTAATGAACTTTCTCCCCTTGGCGTTTAGTATTCCACATTCTCTTATATATTTCTATATAATTGGCTCTTATTTCTCAGTCACCTTCACATTTTTCTTTTCTTTGACCACTGAATGTTGAAACTGTCAGTGCTCCACCCCTTAATCTAGTGTCTTTTCTATCTAGAATCCTTTGGTGTTCTCATGGAGGTTTTTGTTTTTATAAATGATATGCGGTGATAACTCCCAAATCTATCTACTTAATCCTCTCTCAAGAACTCCAGACACTTTATAACTTAACTGTGCACTTAACCTTTTCACTTGGATATGTAATGGATAATATCTCAGTTAACATGTCCAAAACCTAACTGATAGTTTCCCTCTTAAAATTCTCTAATTAAGGGCTTCAACTCTGCTACTGAAAATTCCTTTCTTCCAATTGTAATGCCCAGAAAACAGAATCCCTGACTTCTTTCATTTTTACATCCCATATCCAATCCAAGAGAATGTCTATTTGCTTCTAACTAAAACATATGCTGAATCTGACATTTCTCACCACTTTCACTCATCCGAACCTGGTCTAATGTACCACCATCTCTCTGCTAGATTATTTGAATAACTTCCTGAACAATCTCACTCTGCCTAGGCTGTTGACTACAGCCTACTGTCAACACATGCCCAGAGTAATCCCTCTAACAAGTTATTTTAATTGAGATTATTTCACTGCTCAGTGTAAATCTCTTGCAAATGCCCTCTTTCACTCAGAGAAGTCAAATATTTTGCAATGGCATATAAGGCCCTGACCCCTATTATCTCTCTGATGTTTACTAATTCTCTCTGCTCTCCCTCTTTGACTCCCAATTTTGCCCTCAAATGTTCTACCTTGTCCATGATACCCTGGGGCCGTGACACCTTGCAGCCTTATCTGAAGTGTCAGCAAATGACCTCCAAGAGGGACAAATTGCTTTCATGATTCCTTTCTTCTGATGGGAGCTTGGTAACATGAGAATAAATTTGTCTGAATAATCACTGACTTTTTGGACAACAACCACAGTTTCTTTGGAAATGAAATTTACTAAGTTTATTCAAAACTTGGTAGTAAGGCAGGGAGTTAGTAAAGGGTAAAGGAGGTCAAATATATAGTGACAGAAGGAGACTTGACTTTGGGTGGTGGGCACATAATACAATATACAGATGATGTATTATAGAATTGTAAAATAGAAACCTAAATAATTTTATTAACCAATGTCACCCCAATAAATTTAATTTAAAATAATTTTTAAAGAACTTGGTAGTTCTTTAATGCCATATTTTTCTGACTATAAGATGCACTTTTCCCCCCAAATTTGGGAGGAAAATGAGGGTGAGTCTTATAGTGCGAATGTAGCTAACTTATAGTCTGGATGTTATTTATGTTATCAGATATTTTATCACATTTTTTGCTTCAAAAATTTTTTTCCCTATTTTCTCCTCTAAAACCTAGGTGTGTTTTATGGTCTGAAAAATACGGTATATGTTTTTGTTCCAGCATGTTTTGTGTGCTAGTGGCAAAACCTAATTTTTTTTGTTAGATGTCATTATTAGTCCCACTGTACTCTTTTAACCTGGATCTGCTGGTGGTCCTATTTAACATTAATGGTGTAACACCCTGGAGCTATCTGAAATAATGAGCTTAGAATTTTGCAACTCTTTAGAGCTCCAATTTTCTAGACTCTCTTTCCTTCCCTCTCTTTGCAAATCTATCAATTCCTCTCTAACTTCATCTCCTATAATATCTTGCATTAAGCTACCAGCAGCACTCAATAGATGGTAACTTCTTTTTTCCAGCCATTTCCCATAGGTCTAAGATCTCAACACAGAACTTGCTCTGCCTTCCAGGTTATCTCACATGAGTTTTATCAAATGTTTATCACAGCTTGACAGGATTCTCTCACTTTCTAAACTTCAATCCCCCTCCCCATTTCCCAACTAAATCAGTATTACATCTTTTAATTTTGTTATGGTTACACCTCCACCTAGTATAGAGGTCAGTATTCTTATGAGCTACATTTCTATTCTATTCATCTATTGTCTTAATGTCATTTGTGTTCAGGAGAAAGAAGAGGAAGAAAGTACAAAGAAGACATATACACTGTCTTAAAATCACTGTCCTACAAATGACTCACATCAGGTTTACTCACATTAGAATGGAGAGATCTTGATCCACAGCTACTGCAAGAGAGGCTGGGATCATAGTCTATCCACATGTCTAATACTATCCTATGAAAGTGGAAGAGGAAAAGGACAAATTTTGGTAGAGATCTGGCTACAACTGCCACCATTGTCAATTAGAGCCTTTATTCTTAGATATAATGAGAAAATAGAAATCAAATATCTCACTTTAGATATTTGTAATGATTGTATTTAAAATAGGCATAGTATAAAATTCTACATTTGTAAAGTAAATGGACAAATAACTAAAGTATCAGTCAGTGAAAAATTATACGGTAAGTATATACCATGTTGAGGTATTCCCATTACTCAAACTAAACTTCTAAGGTGGATAATGAGCTACTAAAAACAGGAAATTACCCTTTAAACTACCAACTTAAGAATCATGGAAATAATTTAGAAACTGTAGGAGAATGGAAACTAAGTCCCAATTTTAATATTACAGTTACTAAAAAGTTAAAATAATTTAAAATATTTGGATAGGTGGATTTTATTTTTATGTAATACATTAAGGTATTTATAATAATAAATTCTATTTTAAAAAAGTGAATAGTTCATAAACCTCCTATAAATTATTGGTACTATGTAATGTATTAACTGTGAAAATTTAAGATAGAGTAAAATAATATATCCTATTTAATTTAAAGAATTTTCTTAGATACCAAGTGGGTTAATATGAGATATAAACAGAACTCAAAAAGTTTATATTTCTTTAGCCTTGTGCACAGAAGAAACGTTTCATTAGACTAACATGGGAAAGAAACAACTGTAATGCATTTTATGTTATTGCTAAAATAGACTGCAGGTGATATTCTCCTCTATAAAGAATCCTCAGTGAAAATGTACATATCTTTGAAAATCATGCCTTCTAATGGGAGAAATGATGAAGCCATAATCACATCAGTGAACTCATGCTGTATTGAGGTTTATAGGTTCATCTAACTTCATTAAGTCTCCCCCATTATTGCTGAAACACAAAGATGGCAAGTGAAAGTAGAAATTACTCCATTAGAGTGAACATGTTTCCATATCAAAGTATGTTAATTTTATTTCTACTTTGTCAGGTTTAATTTGTCACTGAATCTAAAATGTTATAATCGTACCAGCTTTAAGTATTCATATGTAGTCAAGGTTTTACCTCATTTTATAGAATTAGATTCAGATTCTGTTGGCATTGCTTAATGTATTATGAAGTAATGTATTGAACTTAGCTCTCAACATGTCAAATTAAATTAAAATATAAATACATTTAATGACAACTTTGTGTATATATTTTCTCATTATGCAGTAAATAGACATGTGGAATCCTGCAAGTTAACCTAAAATTATACAAAGTACCTTTATCATAATAAGATTGTTTTTTTTTAATCCCTCAGATGTTCACTGTACCACACCTGAAGTTTAAGGATGTTTTATTTTCCAGAGGGCAGAGGGGTAATTGAGTAAAAATGGAGAAATAAAACCACCAGTTAATAACCACTGCTAATTTCAATGAGTCTATCCTCCATCGATTCACTTTGAACCATTAAGATGGAATAAAAGAGCTTTGAAAATTAAAACCATATAAATTTTAATACTCAAAATATCTATTATTTTTCTGTATCTCCAACTCTAAGTTATTTGAATAAAAATATTTTCTCCTAGGAAAATATTTTCAAGTCTCCTAGGAAATATTTTCAAAATACTTTATGTCATATAAATAGTTTAGGGTATTTTGTTTAAAATAATTTTAATACATCTACTTGAAAGTTTGCTGGATACAGTATTCTTGGGTGTAGGTCCTTGCTTTTCATGATTTGAAATATTTCTCTCGAGCCCCTTCTTTCTTGGAAGGTCTCCTTTGAGAAATCCGCTGACAGTCTTATAGTCTTATGGGAATTCCTTTGTAGGTAACTGTCTCCTTTTCTCTTGCTGCTTGTAAGATTCTCTCCTTATTTTTAATCTTGGGTAATGTAATTATGATGTGCCTTGGTGTGTTCCTCTTTGAATGGAAGGGCAGATAAAGTGCTTCTCAGATAAGGTCAAGTTCAAGGAGTTCATCATCACACAGCCTTTACTACATGAAATGTTAAAAGGATTTATATAGGTATGGAGAGATATCAACAGGGGAGTGGGAGGGGGAGGGAGGAGGAAAAAGTACAGAGAAAAAGTAGCATAAACGGTAGATAGAAAACAAACAGGGGGAGATTAAGAATAGTACAGGAAATATAGAAGCCAAAGAACTTATGTGTATGATCCATGGACAAAAACTAAAGGGCAGGGAATGGGGGGGATGGGAGGCAGAGGGGAATAAAAAGGGGAAAATGGAACAACTGTAATAGCATAATCAATAAAATATATTAAAATTTTTAATACATCTACTATATTTATATTTGTGGCTATAATTAAATTTTTCTTATTATAGCTATTAAAATAAATTAGTACATTTTCTTTCTTTTCTAAAATTTTATTTATTTTTAGAGAGAGGGGAAGGGAGGGAGGGAGGGAGAGAAATATCAATGTGTGGTTGCTCACGCACCCCCTACTGGGTACCTGGCCTATAACCCAGGCATGTGCCCTGACTGGGAATAGAACTGGCAACCCTTGGGTCCGCAGGCCAGAGCTTAATCTACTGAGCTACACCAGGCAGAACAAATTAGCACATTTTATTCATCCTAATTTCACATCTAAAATTTCAAGTTAATTGGCATAAAATTATTCCTACTCAAAAGGTGTTTAGTTTCTCATACATGATTCTTTCCCTTTTTATCTCTTGTACACTTTATTTGTGACTTTCTTCCCTTGTTACTATTTTTCTTTATTAATTTGAACTAGTTGTATGTATCTTATTAGCTGTTTCAAAGAAGCAAGTTCTGGTTTGATATATGTATTCTATACTATGTTTTCAAACTTACTCATTTTATGTTTATATCTATTTGTTTTATTCTCTTTTTTCTGTTACTTTTTCTTACTCCTTAAATTAAATGCTTAGCTCATTGATTTTCTACCTTTATTTTTAATATAGATGTCCAATATTATATATCTTCCCTCTAAATACCACTTTAGGAGCATCACCCATATTTGATATGTGGCATTTTAACAATTGTGTACATTAATATATTCTAATATTAGTAATATTTTTAATTTGAGTTATTTAGAAGAGTTTGTTTTTGTTATTTTCAAGCATATACACATTTTCTTGTATTTTATTTATAAATTAGTTATTTTTTATTTAGGAAATCTGAAGTTTGTTGAAGGTAGCTTAAAGATTTTAAATGTAGTTAATTTTAATGAAAAGTTCCATGTATGTTTAAAACAAATGAGAATTCTACTAATTTATGCTCTAAAGTTCTTTGTGTGGCTATTATAAATAGAAGCAAATTTATTGATAATGAAAGATAAATTAATTTTTATTAACTCATAATTTTTAAAGTCTGTGTTTTATGCAGAGAAAACAAATGCAGTCACAAAGTAATGATAATGGACCAAAACTGTATCTTTTTCAGTGCCCCAGACTTAATGTTTAAGGAGTTTTACGTAATATATAACATGGATCTTATGATTAATAAATCATGACATGATTTCTCTATTGTATCTATGGTTTTATTCTCTGCATATTTAAAATTAAAATTATTTTTATACTTCACTTTGTTCTGAAACAAAAATAGCCACTGTCTGTTTTTATACTTCACTTTGTTCTAAAACAAAAATAGCCATCAAGTTAAATGATGGATGATATCTTCAAGATAAATTAGGTTATTCTCAAGCATTGCCAGCATTGTCAAACAAATATCTTTAGCTTATATTAGTTACTTTTACTTTTAATTACCATAATATTCTACTTAAAACACAGAATTACCATCCAAACCCAAGTCTACCCTTTGTAGGAATTAGATCAAATATCTTTTATAAATTTAGTTGCCCTTTGAGGAAATTTGTTATCCAAACTGGTTACCATAATTGAAATATATTGTATAGTAAGGCCACATCATGCTAGTTTCACTCTGAATGGCTAATATTTTTAGAGACCAAAGTGAAACTACAAATAAGATAGCAAAACTGTCATATAATGCTTCTTACCATTCTAATTACTGGTGAGTATAGTAGGTCGTTATGGTATCTCAACTATTGTATATTCAATAAATATCTACTATTCTCACCATTCTTCTTTTCAGACAAATCATTGATCAGTGTGACAGAAAACCATGGTCCAAAGAGTTCAGATCAATTATCAGTCACTGTATATGAATTTATCAAAAATGTTAAATATTTGCTTAAAATCCCATTGCTACATGGGCTGTCCTTGACATTATCACCAATATTAGTAGTGATATCAGCATTAAAAAAAAAAACTTGGTTTTCTTTTAACAATAGGAATAACTCATTTTGGCAAGCCATGTTTTATGCTTGTATGTCTTATTTTATATTATATATGTGAGTCTCGATGAGGAAAGGCAGAGATTAGGAGATGAAGTTGGACTTTAATAAGCTATCTTAATTGATTATTCAATTATAAATAATAACGGTATATCATCTTGGAAAAAGATATTATTCTTGTAATCATCACATGTATCAAAATAGCAAGACAATTCAAAATGAGAAACACTAGAGAAAATTCAATAGATTTTTGCTCATTTAAAGGAAACTAGTCTATATCGTATACTATATTCTAACTCTTTCTGTCTGTGTCTATCACAGATGCATATACACAACTCACTCAATCCAACTCCTTTCCTTAGACTAATTTAATGTAGCAGGTGGTATTATTTTCATTTTTAGTTCCTTTTTATTGAATTTACTGGGGGTGATACTAGTTAAAATTATACAGGCTTCAGTTGCACAATTCCATAACACATCATCTGTACACTGTGTTATGTGTTCACTACCCCAAGTCAAGTCACCATCCATCACTATTTCCATGCCCTCCTCCACCTCTTCTCACCCCCCAGGCAATCACCACTCTGTTGTTCATGTCTATGAGTTTTTTCTCTTTTTTATGAATCCCTCCCCACTCCTCTCACAGTCCCCCCTTGTCACCTTGTTCTCTGTTTCATATATGGAATTTGACTCATATGTGGAATTTAATGAACAAAATGAACTAACAAGCAAAATAGAGGTGGTATTATTTTTTAAAATACATTCTACCTATTCTTCAATTCTCTAAGTCAGTTTTGAATATGTAACTTTCCTTGAGCAATAAAAAATAAGTGACAGATACAATTGTGGTCCCAATAAGAACTTTCAGAGTCATTGTATGTACAATGTGCTCTTTACTCTTTCTTCTCAGTGCTCAACAATGACCCAGGTACAGACTAATCCATACTTGGGACTCAATGGACACGCAAGCATCAGGTGACTCCAAGGGACTGCCCATCCTTTCCTTTTTTAATAGCAGTATTTATTGTAAAATTGTAAATTGAGTATGTAGATGATATACCTTGTCATTTTAGCTCCAAAATCTCTAGATCAGGAAAATTCATATTCAAAACCAAAGGAAAGATGACCCTGAGACCCCAGGCTTCAAGTCTTGTGCTATGATGGATGAGACTTTTAAGTGATTGCACTTGGGAAGTAAGGGTGTTTTGTATGCATAAAGATGGCAAATGAATATATGTGATGGCAGGAATGAGATGAGGAAAAATATATTACTCTTCAAATTTTTGACTGTCCTTGCCTAGTGGAGGAGAGATTATGAATTTGCTTCAGTCACTGAAAGAAGTTAATCAGTGAAAAATACATATTTATTGTTGTGAGATATTAAGATTCTGTGGTTACTTATTGACTGCAGCATATTTCAAGCTAGGCTGTGGTATAAGTATATAAAGTAATTAAGATAAAAAAAAAAAAAACAGTACCCTGGGAGAACAGTATTCTTGCAGATAGAAACTGAGGAATCAGCCTCAGGAAGAACACACATAAGAATATTAAGATGCATGTATCACTTAACTTTCCATTTGCCTCTAGTCTCTCTTGTCTTTATGACCTGCTGATCATAAATACATGGACAATTTTGATACAAGAAAAATTAAATGACTATTTTCCTTTATATAGCTTCCCCATCTTTTTAATTATTTCTGTTTCATCTTCTTAATCTCATTTGAACTTTACCCAACTATCCTTAAGCTAACATTATTTTTACTGAGCTAAATTTGGCTAAGTACATGATCCATGCATTTTACATGACAAATAATTAGAAGAATATTTATAGAAGGCTTAAAATCAATTTCAAATAATCTGTAGTCACTTTTTATAGAAACCTAAGATATTTCCTTGAATAATATATGTTGTTTTGCTAACTTAAAAACGTAATCCATTTAGACATAAAAGAAGCATATTTTTCAGGCATCTCAATCATCTAACACATATTAAGCTTCTAATAACCAGTAATGTACACTTGTTAATCTAATTTATTCTAGTATATGAGATAGAGTATGTGACAAATCATTTTTCATAAAAAGTACTTTATTATAGTTTTTAAATATATAAGTTATGTGAAAAAATTGGAAAAAATATATTCTCTGGAGATTTTTAAAAATCCTTCCATTAAAATATAAATTGTGAGAATTTAATATGCACAGGGCCAACATTAGATACTGGGAGTCTAAAGAGGCATAAGATATATTTTCTTCTCAGAAATCTTTCTTCTGGGTAAGACAAATCATTTTTAAGGGAAAAAAATGTTACACCTTAACATACTGAACAGATTTAATGTCAAGATTTAACAGATTTAGTTGGTGTGGATATAAATGTCACAGATTTCAAAGGAGTGAGTGCTCTGTACATGTAGGCAGAGTGGACAAAGATTTTATGGAGGAAATGATATCAAGCTCTAGTTCAGGGATGTCAAACTCATTTTCACTGGGTGCCACATCAGCCTCACAGTTGCCTTCAAAGGGCTGAACATAATTTGAGGACTGTGTAAATTTAACTACTCCTTAACAGTTAAGCCAGGGCTTGGTGCTGCTGGGCCAGACAAAACAAGGTGGAGGGCTGGATTTGTCCCGCAGGCCTTGTGTTTGCCACCTGTGCTCTAGTTGAAGACTAGATGGGATATAGGCAAGTGCAATGAAGAGATAACAGTTTTTCTGCAAGAAAAAAATGAATATAAAGTGATCATCACATTTTTTGGAAAAATCAAGATGTACTGGGACATCTTGCTGGGACAAATTATTTATGAAGGGGAAGAATGAAATATAAGGTGTCACTGAAGGCTTTTATAAAGGGAATGGCATCTAAAACAAGATGTGGATTAAAGGTCTGAGGTGACTTTATTTTGAAGTTATTACAAAGGAAAAATCAACATGGTTTGGTGACTGAAAGAATGATCAGAGAAGAAGGTACACTCACTGATCACCCTCAGTGTTGTTTTTCCTGAATAGTGGTAAAGTAAATAGATAACAGGATGGTACTAAAAGGAACAGTGGATTGATGGAATGGGATGGGGAGATACAATAGTTATGAGTTCATGACAATTTGAGTTTGAGAATATGATGAGTAAAGTGTAGGTGAGTTACTCAAGGTACTAGATGTACAGTAAATGTTATTTGTAAAATAATTTTTGATGAAGTCAGACTTTAGTATAGAATTGGAAGTCATTAAGTAAAATCATTTGTATAGAAATGAAAACCCAAAGACAGAGAGCTGGAGACCTATAATGAAGACCATGAAGAGAAGTCCATGAAAGAGAACGAAAAGAAACTGAAGAAATATAAGAAGAATGAGGAGAAATACTGTCAGGAATATAATGAAATACACACTTTTCTAGAGTGATTCATCAACAGTGTAAACACATACTAACATCTTAAAGAATGCAGGGGTAAACATAGAAAACAAAGGCAGCTGAGTGACAATACACTTAAAAATTAGTAACAGCTATAAATACAATATGATGAGTAAAGTGTAGGTGGGATGATGAGTGCATTAAATAAACCAAGTGGGAAGCTCATTAGACTTTAAGGATTGCAAAAATGGTTAGACTGTCAGTTATCCCCAATGGTGGCTGCCATCTGTTTACCATAAAAAAATAATTGCTGGAGAGTGAAGTGTGACAGCCTTAATATTAACTTCATGACTGAAGAAAATATATCTACAGTTACAGTTTAAACTTGTATCTGTTTTTTAAAGTACCATGAACTTGGTAATATAAATAATATGATTGTTAAAAATCAAATATAATCTTATCTTGCCTTACCCTCCCCACATTTTTCCCTTGTAATTGTTTTTCCAGGTAATTATTCTCAAATCTTTAAATGACACATTTATGTTGCTGTTTCTTCCTTCATCAATTTAGTACATGAGGTTGGATTATTTTGTGTTCAACCAAACCCACTTTATCTTTAACCCTTAGCATAATTATATCACCAAATACAGTTGCTCTATTGTTTAGTTTTGATATATTTAAATAATGTACCTTATAGAGGTGAGCATAGGTAGTTTTATAGTTGTGAGTGCATGAAACATGAAATTTATTTTTGTATTATTATTTATTAATTATTGAATTTACAACTGTAAACCTACTTTTGCCCAATCCTATATATTTTTATTTCTTACCACAGCATGTGTACATTATTATTGACATTAAGCATTAACATATCAAGAAATGAATATCACTACCCTTCTCATTTTTTTTCTTTTGTTATCCAATTCTATCATATATAATTTTACTTTCATATTGTCAAGATTGGCCCCATTAAATCAGTAAATTAAGGCTCTGTGCTCTTTGGCTTTAAATTGATTTTAAAATTTGAAATGAATGCATTTTTATGTTAGTATTAGTAGTAAAATATTGATTACTGTAATATTGACAATTCTGCTATTAGAATTCAATTCTTAGATTTTTTGTTTTTCTTATAGTTACTAAGTAAGAAAAAAACTAATCTATTTGCTTTTTCATGTACTCAACATTTTCAAACTCTACCAGTATGCTATTGAATTTTATGGAGATGATCCTTCCAGAGATGTCCTCTTTTTTGCTTCTGTCTTGACATTTAAACCTGAGAACCAGTTTCATTCTGGACTTTCTGTCATTACTTTACTGGTTTAATTCCACTTTTTGATTTTTGTTTATTCCCTAATTTTGCTTAAGTACCTCTGAAAGCAGCATGCTAAGATAGGATGCATGACAAATGAGCGTTCTGATTATCTCTGACCTTCTGACTCCCACAGTCCCTGTGCATTTCTATTTAGGCTTCCACTACATTGTAATGAGCATCTGCATATGTGTATACTAGTATCCCCCTTTAGACAGTAGGACAGTGTGTCTAATAGTGGGTGTATGTTAAAATCATGTGGAGAACTTTTAAAAGTAAGAGAATCACCATCTTCTATAATGGGGCCCAATAGGATTTTTAATCTTCCCAATAAATTTAATATAGTCACACAGTAGAACCTACTACTCAATAATAGGAAAAATGTCTCATTGGCCCTTGAAATGTTACTCCTCAATACCGTGCTTAACACTGAGCAAGTCAGATATTAAAAGGATACAATATCGGCATCTCCAATTTCATTCATCAAATTGACTTTAAAGTATATTTTAAACTTCTAATATTTCAAAACACTGGAAACAAACAGTTATATTTTATCAAGCAATTTTCCAAATTCATATTTGGAAAATACTTTTCATGACTACTTAATAATGATCCACACAAGTTAATCCATGGAGAATACATTATGTGAAAAAGAGTCTACTTATGTTCATATGTGTATATTGCCTCTGAGTAACCATCTATACACAAAACTAAATCATGCACACACACATACACTAATCAAGAGCAGATTACATTCTGGTACTTTGGGTTCTCACTAATCGAGGACTAAAATTATTTTCTGAAATTAAATGAGACTGCTGTGAAATGTGATTGGTTAAAAAGCTGATGGTAACCTAGTAGATATCAGAGCATGCTGTCATAACAGGATTAGTTATATTTTTTCCATCAGATTGTTAAAATTAGAGAGAAGGAGAGAATAGAGACAGAAAGGAAATAAACACCAAACAAAGTCAATCTCATCCTGAATTTAAAGCTAGAGATTAGCACTATAGGAAGACAAAGGCTTTGCCAAGGAAATATTAGCAGAAAGCTTTGGATTCTATACCTGACACTGGCATTTTGAAAGGAAAATACATCTGGATAAACTGACGGACAGATAGCTTTATTTCCTACAGAGAACAGATCTCCAGAAATAGATTCTAATTCAAAAGAATACAAAAGAGTTTTATTTTGTTTTTGTTGTAGCTGCCAGCAGCCATCTCAAAACTGCCTAGACAATAGAGGCTGTTATAAACTGTTTTATGTTAAGAAAGATTTCTGCCCCATTATCTGAGAGAATCTAGCATATAGAATACCTTATAAAGGTTAATTTATAACATATTAAGTATCAGATTCTATTTTAGAAAAAAATTAATGTTGAATTTAATTCAGGAAAATGCAGCATGAATTTCTTGAAAACTCAACACAAAGAACTTGATCCCTATATCAGCAGTGTGTGATATAACTTAAATGTCATGCTTGTGAATCTTCCTATAAAAAGGCAGCCGTGTTTATACTCACCCATGTTGTAAAAATGATATCTTGTCATGGGGTAGCTTAGCCAAGGAAAGACACCCTCTGCCTATTAATAAAAATCCTCACCTTGGCTGGTATGGTTCAGTTGGTTGGTGTTGCCCCAGAGCCAAAGGATTGCATATTTAATTCCTAGTTGGGATGCATACCTAGGTTTCAGATTCAGTCCCTGTCCAGGAGCATATGATTTTCTGGTCCCAGGCATGTCTGAGAGGTAACAAATTGATTTTTCTTTCTAGTATTAATATTTGTCTCTCTCCCTTCCCCTCTCTCAAAAACAAAACAAAACAAAACAAAAACAAAACAAACAAACAAAAAAACTGAGAAAAAGTTATCAGGTTAGGATAAAATAATTATTTTAAAAAAGAAAAGAGTTTTTTCCCAGCTCCATACTACTCTCAAATATGCAGTCTAGTCCATTGTTGGCTGAAACATTGTTATGCAGCACATGACTGTAGTTCAACTATAACAGAAAACCTGAGGAAGCTGAAGTTCAGGGAGAGTGAGGAGCTCGTCTGAGGTTATAATAGAAAATCAAGATATCTCTGGCTCTCAGCGAGTCATACTTGGATAAGAAGAAAATGCTGAGCCATGCTGTCTGAGCAGTTGGTGCAGGAATCAGGGACTCATTATGAAGTAAGTCATGGCTTCTTTGGGAAAGATATGGAAAACAATCCAGCCCTGAGGCACTAATTTCAGACCTCTTGATGAGAAGCACAAAAATTATTCCCCAAATTAGAAGGTTAGCAAGATGGCAGAGGAGTGAATGGAAGCCACACTAACTTCCTCCCAGGACCAATCTAGAATTACAACTAAATTGTGGAGAAATTACCCTGAAAAAAACAACTGAACAATAATGAGAGAAAAGCCTTCTAACCTCGGACATACAGAAGAATCAGCTTCAGCACAACCTGTCTGATAAGGAGTGCAGTGGAAACTCAAGAGGGCTGGCTGGGTGTCCACAGGTGGCAGTGCTGGAGGGATAATTAAGTGGCCATTTGGGTCCCCCTGAGATCAATCAGGTCTAAACCCTAATCTGGGATCCCCAGCTTAGAGCACTAGAGCCTGAAAAGTATACAGAAAACAACCAGAGGCAAAAAGCAGCAGGGTTGCTCTCTGCCAGAGACAGTTAAAGATGCAAAGAACCATTTCAAGGCCCAATGCACAAATTTTCATTTACTGTCACTTATCCAGGTTTCTGGCAAAGGTGGGAGCAGAGTGGGCTAGAGACGCCTGAGGAGAGACTGGGTATGAAAGCTTTGGAGAGACAGCGAAGAGAGTAGCCACTGGGATCCCAGTGCCGAATCATCCCCCATACCAAGCAGCCAATGTGCTCAGGCAGACCACTCCCCTCCAAGCAGTAGCAGCTTGAGGGGAAACAACAGGCCTGCCCTCAAGAGAGACTCTGCCACTAATCTATGATGCTTAAGCCTGACTGCTGAGTGCAGAGTGACTAGATTAACAACTGAAGGAGAGGACCATAGACAGTAGATCCCTGGCAGTCTCAGAGCAGTTTGCCAAAAGTGAGACAGAGATAACATCTGACATCAACAAATTAATCCAGAAAGAAAAAAACAGTGGTAAATACTGCAGGCAACAGAGACAAAATCTGCTGTTGTCTTCTCCATGATTAGCAATATTTTATTTACTGTGTACCTTTTTAACATTAATTTCTTGTCCAGCAAGTTTGTGTGTATTAAGTCACTATAATTTATACTATAGTTCATTTCTCTCCTTTCTTATAAAAGTCTTAATCTCTTTCACCCATATTGATGCTGGTTCATTTACTGCTGATACTGAGATTGCAGAGGGGATATTTTTGCAGATGTGTAGGTTTGTTCCTTGGGCTTTGTAGTTTTCTTCTTGCAGCAACAGCATAACAGCATACAAGACATGGTGGGCAGAGTGACCCACACTCAACCAGCTGGAGGGAACGACCCACCAAAGAACAACCCAACAATAATCAAAACCCAAATACATCCAGAGAGCCAACATAAATGGCATCCAAGAACAACAAGTTCAGGAGACCAAGGAGACTGCACCACTGAATTTCAAAGGTCTCCTACCATAGAAGTTCACACAAAAAACTCAGGGAGTCAGAATACATCAATTTAAGAAAAAGAGGCTAATAATAAGACTCTCACAAACAATGGGAAGATAAAGAAACAAACTCCAAATGAAAGGAAATGAGGAATCCTTGGAAAGAATGCTAAATAAAATACAGGCAAGTCAACCATCAGATATTACATCCAAAGCAATGGTTACAAGGAAGGTCAATGAGCTCACTGAGAATTACCAAAAACTACAGGGAAACTATGAAGAACATAATACAAACTATAACATGAAATAGGTAATAGAAACTATCAACAAGAGTTAAGAGGAAATAAAGAATACATTTTCTGAACTGAAGAACACAGTAGAAGGAATCAAAAGCAGACTAGATGAAGCAGAGGATTGAATCAACAATCTAGAGGATAAGATAGAGAGAAAAAAAAAAAAAAAACACCCAGAAAGACCAAGAAAAGGAAAAAAAAAAAAAGGACTCAAAAAGAATGAAGAGGTGTTAAGGGAACTGAGGACAGCATGAAATGTGATAACATCCATATAATAGGGATATCAGAAGTAGAAAAAGAGGAAGGGATAGAAAACCTGTTTGAGGTAGTAAAAATGGAAAACTTCACTAGTTTGATGAGAGAAAAAGTCACACAAATCCAGGATACACAGAAGGTCCAATCAAGAGGAACCTAAAAAGGTCCACTCCAAGATACACCAAAATTAAAATAGCAAAATTTCTAGACAAAGAAAGAATCTTAAGACAGAAAGGGAGAAAGAGGAAGTAACATACAAGGGAGCCCTGATAATGCTAGCAGCTTATTTCTCAATAGAAACACTACAAGACAGAAAGGAATGGCCAGAAATATTCCAAGTAATTAAAAATAAAGGCCTGCAACCAAGGCTACTCTATCCAGCAAGGCTCTCAATTAAAATGGAAGGTGAAATAGGGAGTTACCCACACAAAGGAGGCTCCAAGAATAAACCTCTACCAAACTAGCATTGCAAGACAGCTAAAGGGACTGCTTTAAAGAAAGGAAGAAAAACAACTAGAGAGGAAAACGGTACAAAGAGAGTAAAATGGCAATGAATAAGTACCTATCAATAATAACCTTAGATGTAAATGGTTTAAATGCTCCAATACAAAGACATAGAGTAGCTGAATGGATAAGAAAACATGACCCAAACATATGCTGACTACAAGAAACCCACCTCAGAACAAAAGACCTACATAGACTGAAAGTACATGGTTAGAATGAAATATACCAAGCAAATGCAGAAGGAAAAAAAGGTGGGATAACAATACTCATATCAGACAAAATAGGCGACAAAATATGGTTCAAAATAAGGGCCATAAAATGAAACCTAGAAAGACACTTCATAATACTAAAGGGAAGAATCCATCAAGAAGACATAAACATTGTAAACATATACGCATCCAACATAGGACCACCCAAATATATAAGGAAAACCTTGGAGGACTTCAAGAAAGATATTGACAGCGACACAATTATAGTAGTGATTTTAACACCCCACTGTCAAAAATGGATAGATTTTCCAAATAAAATATCAATAAGGATATTGAGGCATTGAACAATGCCCTAGATCAAAGGGACATAACTGATATATATATATATATAAAAAATCCTTCACCCCAAAGAAGCAAAATATACATTCTTTTCAAATGCATGTGGAATATTTACAAAGATAGACCACATAATAGGACACAAAACAAGCCTCAACAAATTCAATAATATTGAAATCATATCAAGCATCTTTTCAGACCACAAGGGACTGAAACTAGAAACCAACCTCAAGTAATAAATTCAAAAAGACTCAAATACATGGAGATCAAATAGCAAGCTATTAAACAATGAGTGGATTAAGAATGAGATCAAAGAATAAATCAGAGTTTCTGAAAAAAAATGAAAATAAACTCCCAACAGTCCAAAACTTATGGGACACAGCAAAGGCATTCCTGAGAGGGAAGTTCATAAAAATACAGGCCTACCTAAAAAAGATAAGAACATTTCAGATAAACGGCCTAACCCTACATCTACAAGAACTGGAGGAACAACAACAAACAAATCCCAGAGCAAGTAAAATGAAGGAAATAGCCAAGATCAGAGCAGAATTAAACAACATAGAGACTAAAGGAACAATTCCAAGGATCAATAAATCCAGGTGCTATTTCTTTGAAAAGATAAAGAAAATTGGCAAGCCTTTAAGCAGACTCATCAAGAAAAAAAGAGAGAGACAAATAAAGACAATCAGAAATGAAAGTGGAGAGATTACAACTGATACCACAGAAATACAAAGGATTGTAAGAAATTATTATGAAGAACTATGTGCCAAGAAATTTGAAAACCTAGGTGAAATGGACAAATTTCTAGAAAAATATAATCTTCCAAAATGGAATGGAGAAGAAGCAAAAAGCCTGAACAGACTGATAACAGCTGAAGAAATCAAAGCGGTAATCAAAAAACTCCCGGCACAGAAAACCGGACAGTTTCACAGAATCACAAAACATTTAGGGAAGGTAAATCCCCTATCCTTCTCAGAATATACCAAAATATCAAAGAAGAGGGAAGGCTCCTAAACACTTTTTATGAAGCCAGCATCATCTTAATCCCAAAACTAGATAAGGACACAACAAAGAAAGACAACTACAGACCAATATTGTTGATGAACATAGACCCTAAAATCCTCACAAAATGATGGCAAAACACATACAGAAATACATTTAAAAAATCATATATCATGATCAAGTGGGATTCATCCCAGGGATGCAAGGATGGTGCAATATTTGCAAATCAATAGATGTAATATATCACATAAAAAAAGGAAAGAAAAAATGACTTCATCATATCAATAGATGCAAAAAAATCATTTGATAAGATACAGCACCCATTTGTGATAAAAAACACTCAGTAAAGTGAGAATAGAGGGAGCAGTCCTCAACCAAATAAAGGCTATATATGAAATACCTGCAGTCACCATCAGCTTAATGGGCAAAAGCAAAAAGCCTTCCCAGTAAGATGAGTAATAAGACAAAGATGTCCACTTTCACCACTTCTATTCAACATAGTATTAGACGTCCTAGCCACAGTGATTAGACAAGAGAAAGAAATAAAAGGCATCCAAATTGGAAAGGAAGAAGCTAAACTGTAACTGTTTGCAGATAGCATGATAATGTACATAGAAAACCCTATTGACTCCACCAAAAAAATGCTTGACCCATTAAGTGAATTTCTCAAAGCAGTGGGATACAAAGTCAATATTGAAGTAAAAGAATTTTTGTACACCAACATTGAAATATCAGAAACAGATACCAGGAAAAAATCTCATTTGCTATAGCAACAAGAAAAATAATGGATCTAGGAAAATCCTCGTCAAGGAGATTAAAGAACTATACTCAGAAAACTACACAACACTGAAGAAAAATATTAAGGAAGACACAAACAAATGGAAGCATGTACCATGTTCATGAATTAGAAGAATTAACATCATCAAAATGTCCATACTATCCAAAGCAGTTTATAGATTCAACCCAATCCCTATGAAAATACCAATGACATATTTCACAGATATAGTACAAACATTTCAAAAATTTATATGGATCCATAAACAACCCAGAATAGCAATTTTGAGAAATAAGAACAAAGTAGGAGGAATCACGATGCCTGACATAAAACTGTATTATGAGTCCATGGCAATCAAAACAGTCTGGTACTGGCATAAGAACAAACACATAGATCAAGGGAACAAGCATAGAGAGCCCAGAAATAAACCCATGTCTCTATGGCCAATTAATATTTGACAAAGGGGGCAGAAGCATAAAATGGAGTAAAAATAGCCTGAACACATGGTGTTGGGAAAGCTGGACAGCTACATGCAAAATAATAAAACTTGACCACCAAATTACACCATGTACAAAAATAAACTCAAGATGGATAAAATACATAAGTTGTGACACCATAAATGTCCTAGAGGAGAACATAGAGAGGAAAATCTCAGATAATCTATTCAGCAATATTGACATTGATATGTCCCCTAGAGCAAGGGGCATAAAGGAAAGAATAAACAAATGGAACTTCATCAAAATAAAAAGTTTCTGCAGAGCTCAAGAAAACATCAGCAAAATGAAAAGAGAACCAGCTATATGGGAAAATATATTTGTCAATGATATCTTGAACAAAAATTTGATCTCCAAAATACATAAAGAAGTCACAGGACTCCACTCTAGGAAGACAAGCAATCCAATTAAAACATGGGTGAAGTACCTGTACAGAAATTTCTCCAAGGAGGATATACAGAGGGCCCAGAGACATATGAAAGAAAGCTCAGCATCACTAGCCATCATAGAGATGCAAATTAAAACCACAATGAGATACCACTTCACACCAGTCAGAGTGGCCATCATAACCAAATCAAGATACAACCAGTGCTGGTGAGGTTTTGGAGAAAAGGAAACGCTGGTACACTCTTGATGGGAATGCAGACTGGTGCAGCCACTGTGGGAAAAAGTATGGGAATTCCTCAGAAAACTTAGAATGGAACAGTCTTTTGACCTCACAATTCCACTGCTGGGACTAATCCTAAGAATCCTGAAACACCAATTCAAAAGAACCTATGTACCCCAATATTCATAGCAGCACAGTTTACAATTGTCTAGTGCTGGAAACAGCGTAGGTGCCCATCAATAAATGAGTGGATCAAAAAACTGTGGTACATTTACACAATGGAATACTATGCAGCAGAAAGAAAGGAGGAGTTCCTACCCTCTGCAACAGTGGGGATGGAACTGGAGAGCATTATGCTGGGTGAAGTAAGCCAGGAGGTGAAAGGCAAATATCATATGATCTCACATATAAATGGAACCTAATCAACAAAAAAACAAGAAAAATATAACCAGAGATATTGAAATTAAGAACAATGGACAGTATCCAGAGGGGTGGTGGGAGGGGATAATGGATGGAAAAGGGGAAAGTATTTTCAAGAACAACTATAAGGGACACATTGACAAAACCAAAGGTGGGTAGGATCAAAGGTGGAAGGTGGGGATGGCTGGGTGGGTGGGGAGTGGTGGGGTGAAAATTGAGACAACTGTACTTGAGCAACAATAAAAAAAGAAAATAAAAATCCCTGGCTGGTGTAGCTCAGTGGATTGAGTGCAGGCTGGGAACCAGATGGTTCCAGTTTGATACCCAGTCAGGGCACATGCCTGAGTTGCAGGCCAGGTCCCCAGTGAGGGCCATGTGAGAGGCAACCATACATTGCTCTTTCGCCCTCCCTTCTCCTCTCTCTAAAAATAAATAAATAAAATCTAAAAAGAAAAGAAAAAAGTGAAAATAATTCACATATGTCACAATCTGGCACACAAAAAAAGAAAAAGAATTTTCTTGTTCATTTCTATAAAAATTTGCAGTAAGTTTAGAATTCCAATACTACGCATTAAGTACTATGCTAAAGGTTTTGTAGATACAAGTGCAGAATGACATTTCTACTATGGCAGGTACATGTTAAAGTACTCAGCACTCCCCAGTTCTGGGCATGATACTGGTGTGGTACCCCAAGAAAGGTAAGGCCAAGGGAAGGAACCACCCTGAGGTAGGGGCAGCATCATCAAACTAGTGTGGCACTGGGAGAAGTCATTGTATTGAGGCTAATGAGAATGATTTACGAAGGGAAAAGCCCTCCTACCCCCTTCTAGTCCCTCATAGAGGACATGGCTGCACGTGTACCATAAATGTCAACATGGTGGCAGGGGCAGATGCTGTCCTATCAGTCTAGCCTGGAAAAAGGACAGGACTGGCTAGAGGAACTGGATCCTCCCAGAGTGCATGGAAGTTTGGACTGGGAGATTTAAACAAAGGGAAGGCAGAAACACATTCTCTTCTTCTTGAACCCACCAGCATGGATGTGCAGGCAGGAGTTTTTGCGGAAGTGGTTAGCTCCTGGAAGCTGTGTGATGATGGCAGTGCTGGCACCACATACTGACCCCAGGAAAAAACCTGAAGCTGGAGAGCCATCTGCTTAGCAACCTCAGGTTCCAAAGGACCAATAAGTATGGGAAGGGATTTCTGGGCATCCTTTTGGCTTTTAGTCTTTTGGGGAACAGATTGCCTTGCCTGAGCTTGGCAGAGAGATGAGCCTAGAACCAGGGAGTCCTCTGTCCTCCTAAATAGTACAACTTTTAAATAAAGATCTCCTTCCTTCCCTACCAACCTTTATCTTTGGAATTTGCCTCTGGGTGGCATCAGGCAGCCAAATCCCACTTTTCTTAGGTAACAGGTATATGCATATGTATATGTTTTAGTCACCAAAACTAGGAATGAATATATATATATATATATATATATATATATATATATATATATATATATATATATACATACATACATATACATATATATATATATATAATCTCAACTATGGCAGTATATACTATAATCTATACCATATCATACTATATTATATATAATATACTATTATATTACATATAATATAATATGATATGATATATAATATATAATGCTATATGTATATGTAGTATGTGTGTGCATCTATGCATGTGTGTGTGTGTGTGTGTGTAAATACTATGCTATAGTTGCTTTAAGGGTAAATAGAGCTCAGATCCATTCTCTAGGCCTTGCTTTTGAACATTTTAGACTAAAATTTTTAAAGCTATTTTTAGTAGCCCTTAAAATAAGTAAGAAGTAAAGTGAAGTTTATTGATTCCTTCATAAGAGGCATTATATATATATATATATATATATATATATATATATATGAATACTCTTGAATTTATTATTTCAACATTTTATCAGTGGGAACTAACTGTATTTAATGGGTAAAGATAATATCTAATATCAAGAAATTTGTATCCACTAGGAAAGACTATCAAACAAATGATATTTTAAAAATAGCATATACTGTTTTGGGAAATATTATTGGTTTAGCATTATTTTGGAGGAAAATATAACTCTATATTTACTCTCAAGGTGGTATATGTTGTTGCCACTAATATTGTCTTCTTGAGAAACTCAGTTTGAGAGTCTTCCTGGATTGTAACAAACTTCTGCTTTACAGAAAAAGAATTCTTACGAACAATATAGATTTTTTTAGTCCACACAAATGAGTACCAAAGCCATCATTGCATCACACAAAACTTACTGTTAATATCATTTAAAAGGCAATCATTTCAGAAAAGGTGTGGTGCCATTTTCACAAAGGTTTCTATTATTCTAGAAATGAATACACACTTGTTGGTTTTCTCTGATTGTTCTAAACCATCTAAACTTACTATAAATTTCTCTACTGCTGAACTCCAGAACTTCTAATTTGATGATATTCATTTAACAAAATGAGCACAAGGGTCCATTTGTTATGTGTTCACTGATGACAAGCCCATACTGACACCATAATGTGCCTTATGTTTGTGCTTATCTCACAGTTATGTATATGTGAGGTCTAAAATATTAATTTCTGTGAACAAAAAACATACAAATGATAAGTTAGAACAATAATATTTTGTATAATAATTATAGAAAATTTTTTTCACAACAAAAAATTATTTTTGCAATCTTTGGTTAAAGTCTACATTTGCTGAAAATGCTATTAAATAACTTCCCTTCCTCTTTAGGTCCTCCAGCTATTTCTCATCAGCCTTTGAGGAGAGTGTGTTTAAAAGGTTAAAAAATGATATGCTAAGGAAAATGAACATCGGGATACAGGAAAGTCATATGGTGTAGAAGCAAAGGTAAAATACCTACCTTTTTTTGGAAAGAAAAAGGCAAGATAATTCATGGGAAGACAAGTAGCTAGGAAGAACAGCAAATGTAAGATTACAAATGAAATGCACCATGAATATGAATGTATGGATCATAAATGTGATGGCAGGGCTCCTGAATGTTCCATCTCCAGAAATAGCAAAAAGAAAATTAAATTCTCATAAGAGAGGGATAAGGCACTTTGCTTTAGATGATAGACTCATGTAAATCATCTGCTGGCTGTATTTTCCAGGTTTAGGTTTTATGCGGACATAATCTTTTAAAGATTTTTGTAAAATCTCACTGTGTCTAATTTGTTTACAATTTCTAACACCTTTGAAAAAAGTTGAGATATGGTTGGATCAAATTATTTTTTGTAATTATAGATACAGGTGCATGTATGTGTATACACTGTGGGTATGTGTATTTTAAGTTTTTAATTGCTCTGAAGATATTCATTTTAATACAATTCAGCAAAATTGGTGCTTATTTTCTTATTCAAAAAATTAAAAGTCTCAGAAAGAGAGTCATCAAATAAATTGCTCAAAGTTAAATAGCTAACAGTTCAGGGGGCTGTTATTTGAATGCAAATAATCTAATTTCAGAAGCTTTCTCTCTTACTAGTCTCTTACTAGTCTAAACAATCTCAAATAAAGACAAAGAGTTGTCTCTGCAAATCATTTTCAAGATATACATGACTTGTCAATTTTTTTTACTATTAACACTTCAATATTTATTATTTTAAATATTTTTTCTTTTGTGAGATTCCTAAACATGGTTGCATTGTACTGATCCATGATTTTTCTTGAAGTCATTGTCAATTCAATAGTATTTTAGTCTACGTCAAAATAAAATTAATATTGCAAATAATACATCAGTGCCCCACAGGTTATATGAAATCTTAAAAAAAGGAGTATGAGGATTTAATGTACCTGTAGAGTTTAAATAACAGAACTGTCAATCTTACTACCTAATGAGACTTACAATCTCATAAGATATTAAATTGAATTCATTACTTTCTAGGAACTGTGAAATGATACAATTTTGTATAATAATAAAACAAATTAACTTGTTATTGAAACTAATTTATAAAGCAAAAATTAGGCATTGACACCTAATGAAATGAAAATGTTAACTATAGACACATAAATTAGTTGTGGAAAAAATATTGTAGGTATACATGCAATTTGAAAGCAATACTTACATTCTATTTAAAGCAAACATTCTAACTGAAAAACTTTGTATTCTATGATGTTCATCATTCATAATGATGCATCATTCATAATGATGCACCCTCAGAAGGGTGCATTATTCATTCAAAATAGGTAATTTTCAAATGAAATAGCTTTACTTAGATGTGGTTTTTCTGGAGGCAAAATGACACACATTTTCAAGACCCTTTAAAATTGCAAACTATGGCTAAAAGCTGAACATGTAAGTTTAGATTTTAGTGTGGGAACTAAAGAATATTCTTGGAAATAGCACACAACATGCAATTAGTCAAATGTGGCCCATTACATCTGATGTCAAATACAAGATTACCAAACCAGAGATTATATTAATTCTAGGCTGGTAGCATATCATCTCTGATGGAATTTCACTTTTTCTCTCCTTAAAATGAAATGTCACAAATGACTAGATATTTCTTATCTTTTTCCACATTTTAAGTAATAAGAATACGTCCAATGGCTTCTATATGCTAGGAATGATGCGCATGTTATATGATTGAACCTTCACAGAAATTCCATAAGCCAGGTGTACTCCACATTGCCATTACAGGAAGACTTGAACTTGCAGCAATATTAAGCAACAAAAACAAAAACACTCAGGTGGTAAACTGCAGAGCTGGAAGTAACTGCCTTCTCTAGAGGTCTCATAGAAAAGTTTCTGGCTCAGCCAGATTTATGAGCATTGGTAAGTTAGTGCATCAAGAAATACATATGTGACATGACCTACTGTACATCCCATCAAAATTGTCAAATGGTTGAAAATGTGTCCTCTACTGTCCACTAACTTCACTAATTCTCCTTCTCATTTTCTCAAACTGATTGCTCATACAGCATGGTCATTCCAGGTAAAATGACTAGCTATTATTTGAGGTTTCTTGAAGTAAAGGGAGAGTCTTGGTTTTCCTGAAACAACATCATGAGCAAGAAGATTATGCATCAAACTCACCACCAACTGCTAGTGTAGGGCACACATGATTTTGCTGCCTTTCTCACTGAAGACATAGATAAGACTATGTTGAATATAGTTATATATAGAATACAATATAAGGTATATTTGCCTTGGATTCTCTGTGGTATTCCATGGGCTCTCATTCTCTTTGGGGCAATGGTAACATTCACAGTACAAAAAAAGAAAAGACAAAATTTTTTTTTGCCTTTGCCTGAGTGATTTTGTTTCTTTTCAAATAGGAAAACCATAAGAAGAGCATGCAAGGGAGGTATATCTTGTTCAAATTAAGAATCAGACATTGAACCCTGGCAGGGGTTCCCCAGCTCAGTTGAACCCCAGCTCAGTTGGTTACAGTGTCATCCCATTATTCCAAGGTTGTTGATTCAATCCCCAGTCGGGGTACATATAAGAATTAATCAATAAATGCATAATTAAGTGGAACAATGAATTAGTGTTTCTCTCTCTCTTTCTCTCTCATCAATCAAAAAAATAATAATCAGACACTGAACTCTACAAAAGAGAGTAAAGAAACAGATATTTTGTATTGAAAATTCTTTTACTTTTAGCCCCCAAATTTTCAGTGTTTTATGAGGTTCTAGAATGACTTACAGAGTAAATAGAAGATTATAATTTTTCTACTTGTGACCTATTTAGTAATCATAAAGGACTAACATTTCCAAATTTTACTGACTCATTTGAATTATTTGTGAATCTCAAATGAGCAATTTGTTCAATAAATTGTAAAAGACAGAAATGTTATGTAGTTGCAAAAAAGAACACCAAGGATGAGATAATTATATGTAAAGTGGAAAGTATAATAGAAATTCTGTCTGAATAAAAACAATACAAGTCCCTTACTTGCTGCATTTTAAGACATAAGGAGATGTAGTAAAAATGAAATATAATTGTACAGCTAAATAACAGTGTTTCTTCATATATCATCAAATAGAGAAATTAATAAAAAAATCGACTAGGTCTTAAATAATTAATCAGTAATTTATGAGAATGAGTCAGGAGGATCTGTGCACAGTAACACTACTGAGTGATTGTTATAAGATTTTATAACCAAAATGAGATTTACAGAGTGGGAAAGACCACGAAAAAGGAGTCTGAGGATCCAAGATGGTGGAGGAGTAAGTAGAGGCCACTACCCTCCTCTCAGGACCAATCTGAAATTACAACTAAACTGCAGAGAAATCATCTGGTATAAACAACTGAACAATAGTGGAAGAGAAGCCTTATAACCACAGACAGATGAAACAGCTGCACTGCAATGTGACTGGTACAGAGTGCAGAGGAGATGCAAGAGGGCTGGCTGGGCTCCCACAGGTAGCAACTGAATTGCCAGAGGAATATTTCAGTGGCTGGTGGGTTTCTACTAAGTGTGGGGTTTAAACCGCAAGCTGGGATCCCCAGCCTACAGCACGAGAGCCTGAAAATAACCAAGATAACATCCAGCTGCAAAAAGTGGCAGGGTTTCTCTCTTCCAGGGACAGACAGCTGGAGTCAATGAGAGCTTTTTAATGGGCCAATGCATAAAATTCCATTTGCAGTCACTTACCTTGGGCTCTGGCAAAGGTGGAGCAGAATGTATTAGAGATGCTTGAGGAGAAACTTGGGACAGTGGCTTTTGGAAGAGAACTGAGAGCAGTCACCATCATCCTGGTGCTGATTCATCCTCCATTCTGCAGGAGCCATCTTATTCAGGCAGACCACTCCAAGTGGCAACAGCCTGAGGGGAAGCAATAGCCTTGCACACAGGGATTGCTCTGCCCCACCCTGTGGAGCCTAAATCTGACTGCTGATTACAGAGTGACTAGATTAAGAATGGAAGGAGTTAGCCATAGACTGTAGACCCCTGGTCATCACAAACAGTCTGCCTAAGGCCAGACTGGGACACCATCTGAGATCACCAGAGACAGATGCAGAAAGGAAAAACAGTGGTAAATACTAGATGCTACCAAGATGAATTCCATCACAGTCTTCTTTACGATTTGTGATATTTTATCTCCTGCATAGCTTTATAACATTCATTTCTTGTCCTTCAAGTTTGTGCCTATCAGGTAATTAGATTTTATATTAGAGTTTATTTCAAATCTCATATTTTCTCCTCCCTTGTCTTACCTCATTTTGCCTTTACTCTTTTGTTTTAAATTTTGTTTTCTCTCTTGCTATGACTTGTTTTCATTAATCACTTTTAATATTTCTCCCACCCTCCAGCTTCTCAAAACCATTTTCCTAGTCATTAGTCATCTCACATTCTTTTTCCCACTTTTAAAAGGTCCATATTTTCTCTTCACCTTTATCAGTCTTTGCTTATTTCTTGTGGATAGGGTGGTTGTGATTGCATATCTTCAATTTTGATAGATCTTCATTATTTTGGAAATTCAAATCTCAAATTTCAACATTCCCCTCTCCTACTCCATTCTGATTTCCTCTTACCCTTTCTTTAATTCATCTAAAATTTTAATTTTTCCCAGTCTTAACCTGGTTTACATTCCTCACCCTTAGTAATCCTTCTCCCCCTATCACTTCAAAATCACTTCCTTTTCCTTTATACAGCTCTTAAGCTTTCCTTTATTTTTTATCTCTTATCCCCACCCTACCTACATTAATCTTAACTCATTTTTTGATAGTGCTGTGGTGGCTCTGTCTCTTCAATTTGGTTCCTTTTTTTTTTTTTTTTAGTTATTTACTTTTTTCTTTTTTTGTTATTCAAGTAGTTGTCTCTATTACCCGCCTTCCCCTCCCCAGTCATCCCCACATCCTACCCTCAATCCTACTCCCCTTTGGCTTTGTCCATGTGTCCTTTACACATGTTACTGAAAGCCATTCCCCCTTTGCCCCCATTATCCTCTCCCACCTCCACTCCAATTACTGTTAGTTTGTTCTTAATGTCAGTGTCACTGGTTATATTTTGCTTGCTTGTTTGTTTTGTTGATTAGGTTCCACTTATAGATGAGATCATATGATATTTATCTTTTACCACCTGGCTTATTTTACTTAGCATAATGCTCTCCAGATCCATCCATGTTGTCGCAAAGGGTAGAAGCTCCTTCTTTCTTTCTGCTGTGTAGTATTCCATCATGTAAATATACCATAGTTTTTTGATCCACTCACTTTCTTATGGGCATTTGGGTTGTTTTCAGCACTTGAGTATTGTAAACTGTGCTGCTATGAACATTGGGGTGCACAGGTTCTTTTGAATTGGTGTTTCAGGATTCCTAGAGTATAGTGCCAGTAGTGGAATTGCCTTATATTTTTTTCTTTTTTCTTTCTCTTCTCACTATATATTTTTTTTAATTTCTGTTTAACTGAATAGTATGTTTTCCTTCTCTTGCTCCATTTGGCCTTCTTCACTCCCTTTTTTTATTTACAATGTAAGTTTTACTTTCTATCACTCTGCATCTTGCCACAATTCTCTATTCTTATTATTGCTCCTCTGTCTACCATCTCAAACTCATTTTTCTTTCAGTTAGTCATCTCATATTCATTTACCCTTTATTATAATAGCCTTAATTTCTTTACACTGTTATTAATACTGGCTCACTTGCTATTGACACAACCAGAGCATTCAAAAAGCATCAAGTTCAGGAGATCAAGGAGACCGCCACTGAATCCTACAGGTCTTCTACCATAGAAGATCACATCATGAAGACAGGGAGTTAAAAGAGAACAACCTAAAAAAGCAGAAACAAACAAGAAGAGTATCTAAAATGGGGAGACAAACCCCCACTCAAAAGATGGAGTTATCCCCAGAAATAGTATTAAATGAAGAAGAGGCAAGTAACTGTCAGACATTGAGTTCAAAATAGTGGATATAAGGAAGCTCAGCGAGCTCGGTGAGAACTACAAAGAGCTGCAAGGAAGCCACAAGGAACTTACTGTGAACTACATCATCATCAAAAAGGCCATAGAAACTATTAATAAGAGCCAGGAGGAAATGAAGAATGCAATTTCTGAATAGAGGAACACAGTAGAAGGAACTAAAACAGGCTAGAAGAAGCAGAGGATCTAATCATCAAGCATAGAAAATAATTCCCAGACAAGGCAGAAAATAATTCCCAGACAAACAAAATGAAAAAAAGACTCAAAAATAACAAAGAGGGCTTAAGGGAGCTACAGGACAATGTGAAACATATTGATATCCATATCATAGGAATAACAGAAGGAGAAGAGGAGCAAGGCATAGAAAACCCATTTGAAAAAGTGATGACAGAAAACTTCCCTAACTGGATGAGAGAAAAAGTCAAACAAATTCAGGAAGCACAGAAGGTCCCAATCAAGATGAATCCAAAGGAGCCCACACCAAGACACATCATAATAAAAATGGCAAAATTTAAAGACAAAGAGAGAATATTAAAGGCAGCAAAGGAAAAACAGCTAGAAACACATAAGGGAGCCCCAATTATATATATATTTTATATTATATATATTATGTTATATATATATTAATTATATTATATTATATATATATATGAATGAGTACGAATGAGTAATTCAGCTGATTACTAAACAGAAACACTAAAAGCCAGAAGGGAATGGCAAAAATATTCCAAATAATGAAAAGCAAAAGCATGCAACCAAGACTAATATATCCAGCAAGACTCTCATTTAAATTGAAAGGGGACTTCCAGCCAAGATGGAGGCATAGGTAGACACACTGTGCCTCCTCGCACAACCAAAAGAGGGAAAACATCAATTTAAAAACAAAAAACAACCAAATCTGACAGAAAATCCAACTGTTTGGAAGTCCCACTACCAAGACGTTATGGAAAACACATTCAACCAGACCGGTAAGCAGGGTGGAGCCAGGCGGAGAGCACATGGCGAGCCAGTGGTTTGTGGAGCCGTAGGGGCAATGCTGCAGCTGCTGGGAAAGGCCTGCGGCTGGAGCACTTCAGCAAAACCCACAGCCAGCACACCTGGAGAAGCCCGTGGCTGGCCGACCTGGACCCACAGGGGCTGAGACTGGTGGACAAGGTGGTCCCTTCTACGCATGCAAATAGACTGGGAGGAAAAGCTGGGGGGCAGAGCAGACAGCATAGCCCACCAACACAGGAAAATAAAGCCTCAAACCACCAATTGAAAACACCTGTGGGGGTTGAAGCGGCAGTGGGAGGAACTCCCAGCATCAGAGCAGAGTTCATTGGAGAGAACCACAGGTATTTAGATCTACACAGGCCTGCCCACCCGAGAACTGGTGCAGAGGGGTCCAATTTGCTTGTGGATGTCAGGTGAGGTGACTGGGAGCCCAAGGAGAACAGAGCAAGTGCCTTTGTTCTGTCTCAGGCCTCACCCCCACAAGCAGCATCACAACACAGAGACGTGGGCTGCCCTGCCCTGGTGAACACCTAAAGCTCCTCCCCTTAAAGTAATAGGCACACAGAGAAAGGGAAGGATGACCCAAATGAAAGAGCAGATCAAAACTCCAGAAAAAATACAACTGAGCCATGAAGAGATAACCAACCTATCAGATGCACAGTTCAAAACACTGGTAATCAGGACACTCACAGGAATGGGTGAATTTGGTTGCAAATTAGGTGAAAATATGAAGAATACGCTAAGAGAAATGAGGGGAAATGTACAGGGAACCAGTAGTGATGGGCAGGAAACTGAGACTCAAATCAACAGTGTGGACCAAAAGGAAAAGAAAAACATTCAACCAGAAAGGAATGAAGAAATAAGAATTCAAAAAATGAGGAGAGGCTTAGGAACCTCTGGGACATCTGTAAATGTCCAAACATCCGGGTCCTAGGGGTGCCTGAAGGAGAAGAGGAAAACCAAAGGATTGAATGCTTATTTGAACAAATAATGAAGGAGAACTTCCCCAATCTGGCAAAGAAAGTAGACTTCCAGGAAGTCCAGGAAGCTCAGAGAGTCCCAAAGAAGTTAGACCCAAAGAGGAACATACCAAGACACATCATAATGATATTACCCAAGATTAAAAATAAGGAGAGAATCCTAGAAGCAGCAAGAGAAAAGGAGACAATCACCTACAAAGGAGTTCCCATAAGACTGTCAGCTGATTTCTCAAAAGAGACCTTTCAGGCAAGAAGGGGCTGGAAAGAAGTATACCAAGTCATAAAAGGCAAGGACCTACATCCAAGATTACTCTATCCAGCCGAACTTTCATTTAGAATGGAAGGGCAGATAAAGTGCTTCTCAGATAAGGTCAAGTTTAAGGAGTTCATCATCACCCAGCCTTTATTATATGAAATGTTAAAGGAATTTACATAAGTCATGGAGGGATATCAACAGGGGAATGGGAGGGGGAGAGAGGAGGTGAAAGTACAGAGAATAGGTAGCATAAACAGTAGGTAGAAAATGGACAGGGGGATGTTGAGATGGGAAATGTGGAAGCCAGGGAACTTATGTGTATGACCCATGGAGAAAAACTAAAGGGTGGGGAATGGGGGGTGCAGGGCAGGGGGATAGAGGGACGAAAACCAGACAACTATAATAGCATAATCAATAAAATAAATTAAAATAAATTGAAAGGTGAAATAATCTGTTTCCAAGGCAGAAAAAAAAAAAAAAAAAAAGCTAGAAGAACACATCTTCACCAACCAGCATTGCAAGAGATGTTAGAGGGACTCTTTTAAGAAGATGAACAAAAAGAGAGAGAGAGAGGAACACAAAAACAAAGAGAAAAAAAGCAATGAATAATTACCTATCAACAATAACCTTAAATGTAAATGGATTAAATGTTCCAAAAGACATAGAATAGCTGAGTGGATAAGCATACATGACCTGCATATAGGCTATCTCTAAGAGACCCATCTCAGGACAAGAGATCTACACAGACGGAAAGTGAAGGGACGGAAAAAATATTCCAAGCAATGGGTGTGAAAAAAAAAGAGCTGGGGTAGCAGTACTTTATGGGAGACTGTTCTGTGTGGCGTGGGCCCAGCTCCCACTTGGACAGTGCAGAGCGACACAAGGCCCATGCCCACAGATGGGTTCTCCTGTGGGGAATCGGGCCTGCATTGTACCTAGGCTGCTATGAGACTTGCTTTTTCTAAAACTCCCTCACCCTGGAATGAGGCAACAAACAGTTACCGCATATCTCTAAAGTAACTTCCTAAAGTCCATGCTAAACTTTCCAAGGATGAGTGTAACCAGTTCAACCACTTTCCCCTTTACATTTGCAAACATCCTTCTTTCTTGAAATAATTAGCAACATCCTGTCCTTTGTTATCTGTAAAAGGTAATGACCTACAGTGATCCTATGCATAGTCAATGAGGACCTGTGCATAGTAAATGAAAACCACCCTCAATGTAATGTACCCAGAAAAATAATAAAAGCCTGTCAAGGCAAAGGTTGGTGCTTCTCCTCTTGAGAGAGTGGCCATGCCTTCCCTTTTCCTCCACAGGACTTGGTAGTCTGTGTGACTTTGACTCATGTCTCAGCCCTGACAATGCAGACACTCCCACGACACAGTGGACACTGCAGGCCAGTGTCCACATCAGCTGGTACTCAAACAGAGACCTGTCGTTATCGTCAACACACCAACTTGGTTGGAATCCGTGCATTTGCCCAGGTAAGTAATGGCTGGTGATATCGAGTGCTTTTCGGTTAGGTTGCAGGGTGTGATGGATTTCAGAAGAAAAGGTTTTACTATCTAGGTTGCACTCTTTTGCAACTGCTTTGCAACTTCTTTAGTAAGCAGGTACCTTACCCTCTCTCCCAAGCACCTGCCGCAATCTCGCGGGCATGGGTCGAGCAGTTAAAAGCCATAAAGGCACTCTCTGCTAGAAGTCATCCGTGACAGGATTAGCTGGATGGGGACCGGGATAGAACACTGGGTTTCCCACCAGCCGCAAGCAAAAGTCCACTCAATGAAAGGCACATTGTAAAAACACTCACATGCCCATCCCCCATGGCACAACCCCCAACTAGGTCTAGGCTTGGGAGAGCAAAGATTTTCCCTTTAATCAGCTCTAAAACATCAACTAGTTACAGGGATATTTTAAAAACATCTCAGCAAACTTTTTCTTTTAAGCCGCCTATTGCAGTCCTTTCAATTTTGCCCTTTCCCTCCGTCCACCTGCATAAGGGAAAGTGGATAGTAAATGAGTGTTTCAGTTTTGACCAGACTCCAAAGATCGCTTTCCAGAAGAATTTAGTGTTAGTCACAGGTTTTGTATGAGAGCTTCTGGCATTCACCAAGCCCTGAAAACAAAAGGCACTTCCTCCCCTCGACCTGAGAAATCAGGTGTTCCCACTTGAGTCAGAACCTAGAGAGGGTGTCCAGGATCAGTTCCTACAAACATGTGTAGGGGCTTTATAGGGACATCCAACACTGCTTAATCTAACTTCTGGCTCATCTGGGAAGTGCCACATAAAGGTTAGTCACCTAGCACTGCAAGCCCCACCTTGCAGTCCTAAATGCTGGGGGAGAACCAGAAACCCATAAGCGGGGTGGGGGTACTTGGAAAGTCCGGTATCCCTCTCCCTGACTGTCTTTCACCAAGAGCACATTTCAACCCACCACACTATATTCCCTCAGTAGCTAACTAGTTAGGGTTCAGCACAGGTGGCAAAATCTGAAAAGACAATACAGTAATTGAAAGTAAAAAGGAGCCTTTGACAGCAAGAATGGGCTCTAATTAGTCTAAAGAGCAGGAAGTTTATCCATGGGTATTACAGCAGCTCCTCCGGGGAGTGGGTTGCAAGGTGAAGGAACAGCATATCATTCAGCTTTTACAAACTATAAAAGAACACTACTCTGCTTTTCCTGACAAGGGAACCTTAGATGTAAAGGTTTGAGAAGAGGTAGGCAATAGGTTAAGATCTTTACAGAACATTGGTGTTTCTATTGGAACTCAAAACTTAGTAACTTGAGGGCTAGTCAGGACTGTTCTCCTGCCCCTATGGGCTAGGAGACTGGAATTAGTCAAAAAGTAGGATAAAGAGTCTAGTTCAGAAGAGGTTATTTTATTTGTTAAAAATAACATTTTTTAAAGGTTTTTTTCAGAGGTTTCTATGAATCCTCTGCCATGGGGAACAGGCTCTCTAGGAGCAATTTTTTCAGCTAATTCATTAGCTTTTTAAGGCTGCTGAATGTCTCCCCGATAAGGGATCTTTACACTTAGTTATTTAGGAAAAAGTTGGGCAGAAGTTGAAATAACACCAGGTGGTGTGAGATAAGATTCTAACAGTGTCTCACTCCCTCCTTTATAGGATTTAGTTTGAAAATACTGGTTTGCTTGAATTTCATTTTTGTTTCAAAATATTTTGCTAAACCTCTGGTAAATAGAATGAAATCTCTAATGTTGTTATATCAAAAGGATTCTACTCAGAAAGAATTTAAATCGATTGTTTAAAGAAGGACAAAGATCTCACTTCCCTCAGACAGTTAAAAGAGCAGGAAGAAAAATAATGAGAATATGTGTCTTTTAACCACTCTGAATCCTCCTTGTTTATGCTGGAGCTGTGACCTTTTATTGTAAAAATGAAACATAGGTGTACTGTCTCCCAGGGAGAACTAGCCCTTCTTCACAGAAAACTAAGCACCATTTTTTAACTTAGTACTTGTAAACACTGATCATTTCCTTGGGGAAGAAGTGGCTATGCTCCTGGAAGGAACGGTTAGTCAATCTATTCACAAAAGGCCCTTGGTATGTAACCACAAACAAAAAATGGGGAGTCAGGAAACATCCCCCAGGAATTTAACCATGCTGGCAATATATACATACAGTTTTTGAATTGCGATGATAATTTAAAGTCATCCATAGACAAACACCTTATGCAAACAGGCCTGCAGTCCCACACCCCTTGGTCTTATACAAAGACCCATTAGGGTAAGGAAAATGAGAGGGCCCAGTTGCACTATTAACTTGGGGAAGAGGGTAAGCTTGTCTTTTCTCTCCAGAAGGACCTTTGGAGCTGCTAAGAGAGGGAAGCCATATCATAGAAAAGGTTTCCCTGGCAGCGACTTGCCTCCACCCCATTGGACTTTTCTGATCCAGGTTTCTCCAAGCTGAAGTAGAATTCCATCCCATACTCCTTGAACAATATTACCTAAGAGGGGCTTTTTCTGCAAATTTAAAAGACAAATTGATAATTGCAGCTGGAATTACATCAGCAACTGCAGGACATTCAACACTTAACCAAGCAAGAGGTTTTCAAATCCTCTGTGACAATCTCGTCTGGCTAAACCCTATAAAAACTGGTTCAATGGACTGAATTTATGAGTTTGGGTCATGGCAGCCCTTGGGTACCTCCTTGTCTTAATCCTTATTTGTGCTTTATGATGTATATAGAGGTTGTTTGCTCAAGATTGCTTTCAGGAACAGCAAATAGTAGTTTTCACAGGCTTAACTACTATTGTGTTCATAAACAAAAAAGGGGAGCGATAATGTTGGGAACCACCCTGCCTAGTTTCAGAGACTGTGACCCCCCATTGCTAAGGCTGAAGGAGAGACCTTGGGACCCTAAGCCACTGAGGAGATGAAGCTTATCTCCCTGGCAGGAGCACCACCTCTGCCCACTTTACTTCATCTTGCCTGGCCCCCAGTGCATGATCAGTTAGCCAATGACGGGTAAGATTCCTCAAGGGAGGGATGACCTAAGACAGAGATGATCATGAGGAGGCCTTCAAAAAAGGACTTGGGGGGCTATAGAAAAAGAGGATGATGGACCCTTGCCCCTCAGCTTTGACATAGCCTGAATCCTCATTCTATCTGCAAGAAGTCTCCTAATCCCTTGGCTGCCTTACTTCCCCTACTGGACCTAAGCCTGAAACAATACCAAAGATGGGTGTGGCCCTGTGCTGGAAAGGGCGGGCTCCCCGGGGCAATCAGGCCTAAAAAAAAGAATGCATAGAATCCTGTGAAACCTGCTTTGCTGATACCCTCAATTTAAATGGTAAGAGTTCAAGCCTGAAATGAATTAGTTTCTTTAAAGTTTTATGGCCCTTTTGCTATCTGAACCTGATTCTAAATAAGTCCTCATAGTTCTTTGAATGCTACCTAGTGCTTGATCATTACTGCCTGACAATGATTGATGGACTTAATCTGAAAATGTGGGTCTTTGGAGCCGCTGGTTGCTTACTGATTATAATAATATTCTGTGTATTTTAATGCGTTTGCAAATTATTTTCCCAGGGTCATGTGAGAGACCAGCAAATAGCAAGCTTTGTGGGATCCATAGTGATTCTAATTAAAAACAAAGGGGAGATATGGGAGACTGTTCTGTGTGGCGTGGGCCAAGCTCCCACTTGGACAGTGCAGAACGACACAAGGCCCATGCCCACAGATGGGTTCTCCCATGGGGAATCGGGCCTGCATTGTACCTAGGTTGCTGCAAGACTTGCTTTTCCTAAAACTCCCTCACCCTGGAATGAGGCAACAAACATTTACCGCATATCTCTAAAGTAACTTCCTAAAGTCCATGCTAAACTTTTCCAAGGATGAGTGCAACCAATTCAACCACTTTTCCCTTTACATTTACAAATATCCTTCCTTCTTGAAATAATTAGCAACATCCTGTCCTTTGTTATCTGTAAAAGGTAATGACCTACGGTGATCCTATGCATAGTCAATGAGGACCTGTGCATAGTAAATGAAAACCACCCTCAATGTAATGTACCCAGAAAAATAATAAAAGCCTGCCAAGGCAAGGGTCAGTGCACTCTCCTCTTAAGAGAGTGGCCATGCCTTCCCTTTTCCTCCACAGGACTTGGTAGTCTGTGTGAATTTGTCTCATGTTTCATCCATGACAACGTGGACACTGCAGGCCAGTGTCTGCATCACTACTTTATACCAGACAAAATAGATTTCAGAAAAAAAGCCATAAAAAGAGACAAGGAGGACACTATATAATACTTAAGGGAACAATCCAACAAGACAATATAATCCTTGAAAACATATATGCACCCAATTTAGGGGCACCAAAATATATAAGGAAAATCTTGGAGGACTTCAAGAAAGGTATAGACAGCAACAAACTCAGAGTAGGAGATTTTAACACCCCATTGTCAACGTTGGATAGATCTTCTAAGCAAAGAATCAATGCGGATATTATGGCATTGAACAACACTCTAGATTAAATGGACTTAATTGATATGTACAGAACCTTACACCACAAAGAAGCAAAATATACATTTCTTTTCAAAATACATGGAACATTTTCAAAAATAGATGATATTGAAGGTGACAAAAAAAACCTCAACAAACTCAAGAAAATTGAAACCATATCAAACATCTTCGTGGATCACAATGGCTTGAAACAAGAAACCAACTTCAAGGAAAAAAATTCCAAAATATTCAAATTCATGCAGACTGAATAACATGCTATTAAATAATAAATGGGTTAACAATGAGATCAAGAAAGAAATCAAAAACTTCTGGAAACAATGCAAATGAACACACAAAAGACCAAAACCTATGGGACACAGCAGAGGCAGTCCTCAGAGGGAAGTTCATAGCAATACAAGCCTACCTAAAAAATAGAAACATTTCAGATAAACAACCTATCCGTACATCTATGAAAACTAGAGGAACCACAACAAACAAAGCCTAGAGCGGGCAGAAGGAAGGAAATAATCAAGATTGGAGCGGAATTAAATGATATAGACACTAAAAACAGCAATTCAAAGAATCAATATTAATGCAGGAGCTGACTCTTTGAAAAAATAAAATTCACAAACCTTTAACCAGACTCATCAAGAAAGAAGACCCAAATAAATAAAATCAGAAACAAAAGAGAACAACCAATATCACAAAAAAAAAGGATTGTAAGAATTGATATGAACAACTATATGCCAAGAAATTGACAACCTAGGCAAAATGGACAAATTTCTAGAAATATATAATTTTCCAAATGGAGTCAAGAAGAAGAAGAAAGTTTTAATAGACCTACAACAGCTAGTGAAATTGAAACAGTAAGCAGTGAACTCCCATTACACAAAGCCCTGGACTGGATGACCATCGGTGTATCTTGCCAAACATGTAGAAAGACCTAACTCCTACCCAAAAAATTCAGGAAGAGGGAAGACTCCCAAACTCTTTTTATGAGGCTAGTATTATCCTAATTACAAAACCAGGTACAGACACGACAAAGAAAATCACAGGCCAGTATCACTTATGAAAGTAGATGATAAAATCCTCAATCAAATATTGGCAAAATGGATTCAGCAATACATTAAAAAGATCGTACATCATGATCAAGTTGGATTCATCCCAGGCATGGGAGGATGGTATACTATTTGCAAATCAATAAATATAATATGCCATGTAAACAAAAGGAAAGACAAAAATCACATGATTATATCAATAGAGGCAAAAAAAAAGTATTTGATAAAGTACAGCACCCATTATGATAAAAACATTCAGTAAAGTGGGAATAGGGGGAGCATACCTCAATATAATAAAGACTATATATTAGAAACCTACAGCCAATGTCATATTCAATGGGTAAAATATAAAAGTTTTCCCACTAAGATCATGAACAAGACAAGGATGTCCATTTTCGCCAATTTATTCAACATAGTATTGGAAGTTCTACCCATAGCAATCATATAATAAAAAGAAATAAAAAGCATTCAAACACAACAGAAGGAAGTAAAACTGTCATTGTTTACAGATGACATGATAATGCACATAGAAAACTATATAGGTTCCACCAAAAAACTCAAATTAATAAGTGAATCTGGCAAAATGGCAGGATGCAAAGACAACATTCAGAAAGCAAAGCCATTTTTGTACACCAACAATGAAATATCAAAACAGAAACAATGAAAAAAATGTAATTTACTATAGCAACAAGAAAAATAAAGTTCCTAAGGATAAAGTTAACCAAGGAGTTAAAGGATCTGTACTCATAAAACTACAGAACACTGAAGAAAGAAATTAAGGAAGACACAAATAAATGGAAGCATATACTGTGTTCATGGATTGGAAGAATTAACATAATCAAAATGTCAATATTACCAAAGCAATCTACAGATTCAATGACATTCATATTAAAATACCAATGGCATATTTCACATATATAGAACAAATATTTCAAAAACTTATATGAAACCAAAAATGACCCAAAGAACCTCAGCAATCTTGAGAAAGAAGAACAAAGTAGGAGGGATCACAATACCTGCTATCAAATGATATTACAAGGTCACTGTAATCAAAACAGTCTGGTACTGGCATAAGAACAGACACATAGACCAATGGAACAGAAGAGAGAGCTCGGAAATAAACCCATCTCTCTATGGCCAATTAATAGTTGACAAAGGGGGCAGGAGCATAAAATGTAGTAAAAATAGCCTCTTCAACAAATAGTATGGGGGAACTGGAATGGTACATGCAAAAAAGTGGAACTTGACCACCAACTTATACCATATATCAGAATAAATTCAAAATGGATAAAATACTTAAACATAATCCATGACACTATAAAAATCCTAAAGGAAACCATAGGTGGGAATACTTCAGATATCCCATGCAGCATATTTTTGCCAATATATCTTCTAGGGCAAGGGAAATAAAGGAAAGAAGAAAAAAGTGGGACTACATCAAATGAAATCTTCTGCACAGCTAAAGAAAACATCATCAAAATGAAAATGGAACCAACCATGTGGGAAAACATATTTGCCAACAGGGCCTTGGACAAGGGTTTGATTTCCAATATATATAAAGAACTCACGTGACTCTACACCAGGAAGACAAACAATCCAATTAAAAAATGGGCAAAGGACCTGAACAGACACTTCTCTAAGGAGGACATAAGCATATGAAAAGATGTTCAACAGCACTAGCCATCAGAGAAATGCAAATTAAAACCACAATGAGATACCATTTCACAATGATCAGAATGGCCGTAATTCACAAATCAACAAACAACAAGTGCTGGTGAGGTTGTGGAGAAAATGGACCCCTAGTGCACTGTTGGTGGCAAGACAAACTGGTACAGCCACTGTGGAAGACAGCATGGAATTTCTGTAAAAAACTAAGGAACTATACTGGAACTACACTGCTGGAACTATACACTAAGAATCCTGAAACACCAGTTCAAAAGAACCTATGCACTCCTATGTTCACAGCAGCATTATTTACAATAGCTAAGTGCTGGAAAAGCCTAAGTGACCATAAGTAAATGAGTGGGCCAAAAAACTGTCATATATTTACACAGTGGAATGTTACACAGCAGAAGGAAAGAAAGAACTCCTACCATTCACAACAGTATGGATGAAACTGGAGAGTATTATGCTAAGTGAAATAAGACAGGCAGCAAACACAATACCATTTGAACTCACCTATAACAGGAAGCTAATGAACGAAACAAAGGAGCAACACAGAAGCAGAGGCATGGAAACAAGGAACAAGTCTACAGGGACCAGAGAGTAAGGAATAAATGTATAAGGAGAAAAGAAGGTAAAGGGTCTAGTTAAAGAACAAGTACAAATGACCCATAGTGTGGGGATTTACTGTTGGAGTGGGGATGAGGACTAGGCAGGCAGGGGAGTCAAATGGGGGAAAACTGGAACAACTGTAATAGCATAATAAAAAAAGACGTAATTGTAAACAGAGGAAATGAACATATACAGATATTGCCTAGAGGATTATTAAAAATGAATAAAGTAATAAAGCATCTTTTTGGGCCATGGGCTTAATTCTGGAATTTCACTTATTTAGAATACAGTATCATCAGACAGGTATTTCTGCAAAGATGAAATATTAAGTATATCAAACAGTAACAAGATATAATGTTTCTCCATGTCGGTAGTATTAGCCCACAAGAAGACAGATGTATTGTACTTTCCAGTGATGCAAATAGCATAGAAATCAGTCTAAAGAATTCCATCTTAAAATCAAACAACTTCTAAAATCATCAAATTGCCAATAATGACCTAAGAAGTTAAGGTTCACAAAAGCAAATGCCTTTGAAAACTTCAGGTTGATATTGCATACATACACCAATAATTCTTTAAGAAGTCTCTCTCTCTCTCTCTCTCTCTCTCTCTCTCTCTCTCTGTTTTTGAGTCAGGATAATAAGACTTTAGGAAAATTTTTTGGCAAGTGGAATGGGGAAACTGAGACAGATTGGTGATTTAAACTGGACTCACACTGTACACTGACTCACCTGCCTCCTTCTCCCTTGCATATCTGCTCCCTGAAACATTAAGCCCTCAGGACAATAAGGTTCTGATAATCATTAAATAATGTTAGGAAAAAAGCAAAAAGCTTTGGGTCTGTTGACTACAGAGACAGAATTTTGATCAAAGTAGAGATAATATCTAGACCTCAGTTGTGTTTCAGCTCTAGGACCAGAAATGCAGCAAAACTTGATGAAGTGGTGCTGTGACTGACATTAGGACCACATGTAATGACCAATGAACCTCTTCCCCCATGCCAACCAATCAGTAGAGACTATGACCTTTCAAGGACATACCTAGAAAGCTGATGAGTATTTGACTGGGATAACCCATGAGAGCTCCCCTAAAATCCCTGACTTCAGAAAATATATAAAAGTTCTTAAGACAAAGGACCTAGTACGTATTCTTTCTCTCTAAAGTATGTCCACATTCCCCTGCCCTTGCTTTCCTTAAGCATATATTCTTTGTTTGCTTTCTTCTAAGAGAAAAAGCAAAGAATATATGCCCTTCTTTTGCCTCTGCAACATGTTTCCTGCATCTACCTAGCCCAACTGGCTCACTTCCTCTGCCTCTGTGACTTTCTTTCTAAAAGGCTACATATACTTCTTGGGCTCTTGGCTCTGAATTCTTTCTTTGCTGAACTCAGGAACTGAGGTCTAACACCACCAATAACATTTTTAAGTGGAAGACCTGCACAGTTGGTTTTTTAATATTTATCCCAACATAAAATAGACTTTGTCATCATTTTATTGGTTTCTGACATTAGGTAAGAACTTTTGGAGTGACAAATGGCTTACTAATTATGTCATACTTTCTCAGTTTCCCTTTTTAGTGGAGCTAATTCCTAACACTTTTTCATCTGGAGAAATGTAAGAGGTTTTGCATTTTAACTTGAAAAGATATTTAGCTCATACAGAGTTGGCAGATGTATAGTTTCACTGACTAACTTTTTCTCTCCCTTAAGAAAATTGGTTACATGGTTAACTTAAAGATCTAGAAAAAAACAATCATTATTAAATTGTTACAAAAAGTTACAGTAAAAAGGTCAACTCAATAGAAAAGTCACATCACCTCGCTCAATAAGTATAGCTTGTTTTCACTTTGGGGAAAGAACAATAAATGTCACCTCATACTGTTAATGATTGTATATATTGTTATAAATAAATTTGCAAAAAGTTAAATAATCAACCAAATTAAAAAGACAGCTTGACAAATTTAAGCACCTGCACTAGAAAAAAAAAGTCATTTAAGCAAATCATTTTCACAAGGTGGTTCAATTATAATCAGAGCAGGCAAGCTGTGGTTGAATGCCCAGATGCCTTAATGTTTGCTCTGCTAGTGTAGTGAGCACAGAAATCTTAACAGCAGAAATGGAAGCAAGTGACAGCACACAAATTAGTAAGGAGTCTGTAACAGCTGGCTCCTTGTACCTTTTGCTGCACTTGATTTCATAGGTTTTGAATTCAGAATAATATATTTTTATTAAATATTCTCCTTGTGGAAGAAATGAATAAAATAAAGGTGATTTTGCCCTCTAAAAAGTGTTGAGTATTAGAAGCACAGCTCTATCTAAGAAGGTAAGGTCAACATGAAAATTAAGAGAATGTATCTAGCTAACTCAATGAGAAAAATCCCTCCTTTATTAAAGGGAAAAGAAAATATTTCAACAATAATGATTTAGACTAAATATCTATATTGTCCAGATACCTCCTCAGCCTATCCACACCTGGTAAATACAATGTTTTAGTCTTACTATGTTAAATATACATCTCATTAAATTGAATTATAAATAGCATGCCAGTTTTTTAGTTACGTCTCCAAGTTAGACTTATCAGTTAGTTTTCAGTAGTAGAAAGAAGGTGTTTTGAGGTGCTTTTGAGGATTATTTAGGTATTAGCTGAATATCCAACTACGTAAAACTTCTGATCTCTTTTCCATGTGACAGGAAGATGGTATAAGTATTCAGAGGGAAGAAACTGAGGAAGATACTAATAAGTGGAAGTACATACCATATTGTTAAGGGATTGGAAGAATTAACATTAAAATGTCAAATTTACCCAAAGAAATCTATACATTCAACACAATTCCTATTAAAATACTAATGCTATACCTCACAGAAATAGAACAAATATTCCAAAAATTTACATGGAACCAAAAAGACCCTGTATAGCCTCAGCAAACTAAAAAAGAAGAACAAAGACAGGGGTATCACAACTCCTGATTTCAAATTATACTATAAGTGCACTGTAATAAAAATAGCCTGATACTGGAATAAAAACAGATACATAGATCGATGGAACTGAACAGAGAGTCCAGGAATAAACTCATGCCTGAATGAGCAATTGATATCTTACAACGGTGGCAAGAGCATATAATGAAGCAAACACAGTCTTTTCAATAAATGGTGTTGGGAAAACTGGACTGGTACATGTTAAAAAAATGAAACTAGACCACCAATTTATACCATACTTAAAAAAATTCAAAATGGATAAAAGAACTTAAATGTAATTTGTAAAACCATAAAAATCCTAGAGGAAAACATAGGTAGTAAAATCTGAGATATCCAATGCAGCAATATTTTTGCTAATACATCCTCTAAGGCATTGAAAACAGAGTAGAAAATAAACAAATGGGACAACATCAAATTAAAAAAAAAAACTTCTGTACAGCTAAAGAAACCATCAACAAGATGAATAGGGAACTCACTGTATGGGAAGACATTTTCAACACTGATACATCTGAGAAGGGTTTAATATCCAAAATATATAAAGAACTAATACAACTCCACACCAGGAAGATGAACACATCTGTTAAGAAATGGGCAAAATACCTGAATAGATACTTCTCCAAAAAGGACATACATAAGGCCCACAGACATAAGAAAAAATGCTCAACATTACTAATTATCAGAAAATGCAAATTAAAACCTCAATAAGATATCACCTCACACCTGTCTTCTGGTGATATGGTTACTACCAGTAAATCAACAAACAATAAGTCCTGTCAACCATGTGAAGGAAAGGGAATCCTAGTGCACTGTTGATGGGAATACAGTGTGGTGCAGCCACTGTGGAAAAAAATTTGGAGTATCCTTAAAAAAAATAAAAATGAAACTTCCTTTTGACCCAGCAATTCTACCTTCCAAAGATCCTGAAACAACAATACAAAAAATACATGCACCATTATGTTTCTTGCAGCACTATTTACAAGAGCCAAGATCTGGAAACAGCCTAAATGCTCACTAGTAGATGAGTGGATAAAAAAGCCGTGGTACAAGAAGAAACTGACAGTAACCGGAGAAGAGTAGGGAGAGGAATAATGGGGAATAATAGGGGAAGGGCCATCAAGGAACATGTATAAAGGATACATGGACAAAGCCAAAGGGGATAGGTTCAAGGGTGGGAGACAGGAATGGATAGGGTGGAGGGGAGTGGTGGGGGGGAAGTGGAGATAATTTTACTTGAACAACAATAAAAAATGTGAAAAAAATGAAAAATAAACAAGTTAAAACATGTATTTTATTATATAAATACATATTTTAAAAAGCACTGGTACATTTATACAGTGGAATGCTACACAGCAGTAAAAACAAGAAACTCCTACATTTTTCAACAGCATGGATGGAACTGAGAAAATTTATGTTAAGTGAATTAAACCATTCAGTGAAAGAAAATTATCACATGATCTCACTCATATATGGAACCTAATGAATATGATAAATTAACAAAATAGTAACATAAGCTTGAATACACAAAATAGACGGACAAGCAACTGATGGAAAGGAGGCAGGGGAGGTGAGATGAAAGATGGTGAAGGGATTAACAAAAGAGCATTTATGCACAACCCAGGGACACAGACAACAACATGGGGATCAACTTGGGAAGGAGAGAGGGTGGGACTGGGTGGAAGTGAGGAAAGTAAGAAAAAGTGGGAACAACTGTAATAGCATAAACAACAAAAACAATTTTTTAAAAAGTCTTCAGTGGACTATGGTGCTATGGAAAGAACACAGTTCTGGTCAAATTCAAACAGCAGCCATCTCCTGTTATTCTTCCATTTACTGAAGCTCTACTATTATGCAGGAGTTATGATACCTATAAATCACCTTAGATGTTCAATCTTGACACTTTTCCTTCAGTGCCCCTGTTGAATGATGAGTCTACTATTAATACAAAAACAACGCAATGGGTTTCTCTCTTATAGTCAGCTAGTACAGTTACATTTGCAAACTGCCATTTTTATATTCATGGATGTGTCACTAGTGCCTAGCATGGAATATGGGAAATGCTTAATACATATTTTTAAATGAATACATGGTGATTTTGTTTGTCTTTTGTTGTTTATATGACAAAGAAGAACGAAAGAAAAGATGGAGAGGAGATGAGTGGGAGATAAAGAGAGAGTGAGAGAGAGAAAGAAGGAGAACAAGAGAAAAGGAAAGGAAAGGAGAGGAGAGGAGAGGAGAGGAAAGAAAAAAGGAAAGGGAAGGGAAAGGAAGGGAAGGAAAGGGAAGGGAAGGGAAGAAGGTTGGTTCACTCCCAAAAATATTAGTACCATACATTTTTTGTGTCTGTAAATCTTACTCAAATTGACTAGTATAATCACAAAAAATGAGCTTTTCTTTCACGGAGGAGTTCAGAGGTGTGATTAGTGTGGGTAATGAGAAAACAAGACAGTGATTGGAGCCATCACCAGATTTAAAACTTTCAAACAAAAAATCTAGCTGGTCTCTCTGGGTTGTGTTGGAGGTGAACTTTTTTTATTTTTGGCACAGTCTCTCTACTAGAGTGGAAGGATGTTAAATTAATTTTGTAGAGTAAATGCCATTTACAGTGAATTGGTTTGCATGTGTTCCCTCAAAGGATTTCAGTGGAGCTTGTTTAATAAGTTGAAATAATAAGTAAATAAAATGAGCGATCTAATTTCCACCCTCCAGCTAAGAATTTATACATCTTCTCCTGAGCAGACACTAGAAATATAATAATTATCTTGTCGATGAAGTACTGTGGTAACATAAAATATAGATTAAGATTAGGTCCAATTTCAACCATGGTGAATCTTAGTATTTAGAGTGATATACATGAAATATATAGAAGATTCAGCACTTTTCCGATGTTAATCAACCTCTCCCAAGTCGTCAAAGTAAAATATATTTGCCTAGGTCCTAAATGCATAGACATTATAGTAACATACACAAAGATCTTAGTTAAAATAGTATTTTATAAATTATTGATAATTTGGATAATGTTTTAAGTTATCAGTATCCAGAATTATCATAATTGCCCTATGGACATTATGTAAAACTATATCAAAGATACATTTTTTAATTGACACTAAATTAATATTTGTTTCAACCATACTTTTAATATTGCTGTTTTGAAACACATTTCAGTTACTAAAAAAAGATTTCAGATGGCTTGATTTTTACAAGACATACAGATACACAGACATAAATTTTAATGTGCAAAACAATAGTAACCAATCCAAAACATAGGAAGGCAAGTTTTAATTTAAACCAAAGGAAAATGAACCAGAACTTGTTCTAAGTGGAATCAAATAAAAATAAGGATTAGCCTGATGGATAGTGATTCAAATACTCAAGAGTCACAAGATGGAAGCCTCAGCCATGTCTGTCTATCCCACCAAGGAAAGAGATGTCTGTCCATATGTGACAGGTTGTGCAGGAAGCTCAAGGGAGTTAGAAACAGAGTATCAAGCAATCTGGAGAAGAAAACCACTGGTCTCACACACACATACAAAATGCTGGGTTTTTTTTCCTATTTAAAATGCAGAATATCTAGAATCAGTTTTGAGAATGTGCATATTTCTTCTACAAATATGTATTATAAATCTGTGAACACATATAGTCATCAGATCACCAATGTTTTCTCCTGATCAAACTGGATGTAAACCACAAACTCTTAACAACAAAATTGTTCTTAATGGTGTCTCATATCATGTTTTGTGGCTTATTTTTTCCTTTCAACAAATGACAAACAGTCAAAACTTCAGAACAATTCCTGACACCCATGTCTTAAACCCCATGAACTGCTAATCTAGCAGGTTTGCCATAGATGTTCCCTTCTCATAGTTTGCTTACTGATAATAAACTTCTTGACAATATGCCTTATTTCAAAAACACTTAGACCTTGGGTAGGATCGAGGGTGGGAGGTGGGGTTGAGTAGGGTGGTGGGGAGTGGTGGGGATGAAATGGAGACAATTGTACTTGAACAACAATAAAAAATGCAAAAAAAAAAAAAAAAA